>CAUZXS010004514.1:10000-190136 GCA_963585895.1 Sepioteuthis lessoniana | reverse complement strand
GTGCAGCCTTCAGTTGACGGTGGAATCTTTCCACCAAGCCATTAGCGCATGGATGGTATGCAGTGGTTTTTATATGGGTTGTTCCAGGATTTGCATAAGCTCCTTAATGAGCGCAGACTGAAATTGTTGGCCCCTGTCTGTTGTCATAGTACTCGGGGTTCCAAAGTTTGAGACCCAGTTTTCAATAAAAATCTATGCTATGTTTTCAGCAGAAGTGTCCTTGATGGCATGAGCAGAAGGCCAGTGAGTAAATCTGTCGATCATCGTTAAGATGTATGAATGTTCATTTGATATAGGTAATGGACCCACGTATCAACGTGAACATGTAAGAAACGACTATCGGGAGTTGCGAATGTACCTTGACTGCTTTTTGTATGTCTGTGGTCTTATTTTCTGACAGGAATACACTGTTGGTTCCAGGTGCGAATGTCCTTGTTCATTGAAGGCCAAAAAAATCTGTCAGAAATTAGTTTCTGCGAAGCTCGCTTGCCAGGATGTGCGATATTATGAAAATGGTTGAAAATTCTTTTTCTACACAAAAGAGGCACATAAGGACGAGGATAATTTTTTGAGTTGTCACAGAATATTTTCCTATGACTAAACAGAATAGAATATTCTGTTAAGGTTATTGAAGTATGTTCAGATTTATTCTTCATTGATGTGTCCTTTGCCTGCTCCTGTGAGATGTAATCGTAATTTAGGGGTTCGTCGATGTGGATATTTGATACACGTGAAAGTGCATCGGCGACTATGTTTTTGTTTACGGAGACGTGGCGAATGTCCGTAGAAAATTGTGATATATAGTGTAAGTGACGAATTTCCCTGGGTGAATATTTATCGCTTTTCGTATTAAATGAGAAAGTCAGAGGTTTATGATCCGTGAAAATGATGAAATCCTGACCTAAAAAATTACGAAAATATCTGATGGCGAGATAGATTGCCAAAAGTTCGCGTCCGAAAGTACTGTATCTCTTTTCCGTGTCTTTTAGTTTCACGAAGAAAAAGGAAATGGGTGTAACTTTACCTTTTGTCGATTGTTGCAGTACAGCACCAACGGCAGAGTCAGACGCATCAGTTGATAAAATCAGTATTGAAGAGGGGTCACTGCTAAGATGATTTAATTTTGTGTTGTTTGCAATAGATTGCTTAGCAGTGTTGAATGCTTCTAGGGCTTTCTCGTTCAAACTTATGTCCTTGTCTTTTCGACTTTAGCATGTCAGTTCATTCAGCCAGTATATATGAGCATTTTGGGATAGAGCGTCTGTAGTAATTGACGATGCCGACAAATCTTCTTAGCTGTTTTAATGATGTAGGAACCGGGAAGTTTTTGATAGCCTCTATTTTAGAAGGCAGAGGAGTGATGCCTGTTTTGTCAATTTGGTGTTCCAAGAATTCGACTGAGGGCACACCGAAAATGCATTTTTGAGCGTTGATCTTCAGCCCAAAGTACTCAAGACGTTTGAATATCTCTTGGATGTGTTGTTGATGTTCCTTGGGGGAGCTGCTTGCTATCAAAATATCGTCAATGTAGGCAAAAACGAAAGGAAGACCACGAAGGACTTCGTCTATGAACCTTTGAAAGGCCTGGGAAGAATTTCCTAGGCCAAATGAAAGAACATTGAATTCGAAGAGTGCGAATGGGGTGCAGCTGGTAGTCATCGGCTTGTCTTCTTCAGCGATGGGAATTTGGTGGTATGCCCGAACTAGATCGAGTCGGGAAAATACAGATGCACCTGATAAGGAAGAAAAAAAGTCGTGTATGTGTGGGATCGGATACCTGTCTGGTATAGTCGCAGCATTTAGTGTCCTGTAGTCACCACATGGTCGCCAGTCATCATTTGTCTTTTTAGGGACCATGTGAAGTGGAGATGACCATGGGCTGTTGGACGAACGAATGATGCCAAGGTCTAGCATATGTTGAAATTCTGCTTTTGCAATTTTTAGTTTATCCGGGTTTAGACAACACGGTTTGGAGTGCACTGGTTGTCCGCGTGTGGTAATACGATGTGTGACATGATGTCTGATTTCACTATTGTAATGAATCAGTTGAGTCAGACTTGAAAAATTTTTCAAAATGTCCAAGTATGCTGAATCACACATTGGCAAGGCAAAACAAATTCCTGTTGTGTTACTGCTTCTGATGCTTCCCACAACATATGTGTTCGTGTTGTTTTCAATCAAACGACGGTTCTTCAAATCCACCGAAAGATTGAAGTGCAGAAGAAAATTAGCACCGATGATGGGCGATTTTACATCAGCTATTTCGAACGTCCAAGGAAAATTCCGTCCCATTCCAAAATTTATGTTCAATGCTGTGGTGCCGAAAGTTTGGATGGTAGTGGCATTTGCGGCCAGTAACGTTTTGTTACTCATTGAGGCCCTTTGAGTTAATGTCAGAGGAATAACGCTTATTTCTGCTCCTGCGTCAACTAAAGATCTTCTATTTGACTTCAAGTCCTGAATGTAGAGTAGGCGACCTGATTTAGTATTACCAGCAGGAGTCGTCGCCGTTACTTACTGGTGTGGTTTTTTAAAACCCTTCTGCGAAAAGAAGCATGATTTGACACACTTGCGTGCCTTTTCGCGGAACATAAAATGATAATAGCAACAATATTTTCCCGGCGGTGGTTGATTCTTGCTGGAGTGCTCGCTTTGTGCAGATCTATGAAAGTTAGATCGTGACGGGCCCTTTTTTCCATGCTACATCGTTTACATAGGTGTGAGACTGCTTCGTCTTCCCTGTGGTTCTCCGATGAGACTTGGGAAACGGATGGTTTCTGATGATAGGTGTCCGCAATCCTATCGGCGAGTTGAGACGGCGTCTTCTCTTCGGAGAAGACCATTAGGATGTATGTCATTGCTTGTGGTAACTTTTCGAACCAAAACTGGCACATGATGCTTCCATCCATGTGTCTGCGTCCCAGAAGACTTTTCATGAAACGCAGAAGTTGAGAAGGGGTTCTGTCTCCCATTGAGACGTTGTTGAGAAGTTCTCTCAACTTCGCGTTGACCAATCTTTCCAGTCTTGAAAGAATGGCTTCTTTCGGCACGTCGAATTGCTTCTGCGTAGGTGGATGTTCAAGGATATCCTCTACTTCCTCGGCGATTTCGCTTGGGAGGGTCTCTACAACGTGTGTGAACATAATTCGTTGTGAAGTAATCCTCCTGTTGAAGAAAATTGCTTTGAGCTGGTGGAACCATACTCTTGGTCTGTTTCTGTTGAAAGATGGAACATGAAGAGTTATGGAGTTCTGAACGTCTGCTGATAATAAGTTTTTTTCAGCCTCCATAGTGTTGAATGCATTGAGTAAAAAAAAAAAAATAATCGGCCGTCGTCGAAAACTTGCACTGGTAAAAAAAAAAAATTTTTTTTTTGTTTTCAATCCAGAGTTGACTACAGTCGCTGTTTTTATAGTCGAGAGGTCACCATTTGTAGTGTACTAATGTTAATGAATGAAAAGACAATATTAACAATAGTGCTACAAAAATAAAGAAATTTATTTCTTTGTTGGGAGCTGAAATGTAGAAGGGTATACAGCGATTCGTCTATCAGGTCACGACCGTAAATGCCAGTCCTGTGACCAGCGTGGATAAGATCTTTATCCAACTTGAAATTGTAACATGACACCGTTGTTTGAAGATCAAACGAACACGGCGCCGCTGAGAAAACGGTACGTATCACTCGGGGTTAGCGTGAGAAACTGATCTGTGTTGTCTGGAAAATTGTGTGTTTTTATAGCATCAAAGTGGATCACGCATTGACTTTCGAAAATTCTTTGGGCGCGGATTTTTGAGACCTATTGGTCGTAAAAACCATTTTTAATTGTTTATTTTTTTTACATCTGTGTGGGCGTTAGTTGGAAATCTTTGCGCCAATTTTGATCCGTTTTTTTCAGAAAATTCTTTTGACAAGGAAATTGCATCATTTCCTATATATATGTATATATATACGTGGTTCATTCAACAAGTTTCCAGACTTTTTTGTACAGGCATTTAAAATTGTTGTATGTTAATGCTATACATCTTATGAGATGACTGACCAATTTTTATGATTTCAGGTTCAAATCAACAGCTACAGCAGCAATTAGAATACACTCTACTAAAGCCTGATTGTCACAGCTGGTGAATTTCAAAAATGTAATCTGGACATGAGGAAGAACGATATGCAATAAAATTCTGTTTTAAACTTAGAAAAAATTCCACAGAAACCTATGGAATGCTTCAGACTGCTTTTCGACCATCTTGCATGAATCAAGCATCAGTTTTTGAGTGGCATAAGAAATTTAAGGAAGGCAGGGAGTCTGTGAGGGATGATGAGAGGTGTGGGAGGAGTAAGGAAGTCAATACACCAGAGTTGATTGGCCAAAGGGTTAGAGTTAGGGTTACTATGTTGAGGTTTTAAGGGAGTTCAGCAAGAGATTCCGTCGGAAGAGGCCAGCATTCTTCAAATCGGGTCAGTGGCATTTCTACCAGGACAATGCACCAGTCCACAACTTCATCCTTGTCACAGATTATTTGACCAAGATGGGCATCAAGACAGTTCCTCAGCCTCCCAAAAGTCCAGACCTTGCTCCCTGTGACTTTTGCTTATTCCCTAAGCTCACAGGCTATCGTTATGAGACAATTGAGGAGATGAAAGAGGTTGTGACGAAGGTCATTGACACGCTCACACAAGAGGACTTCCATGGGTCCTTCCAGAAGTTGTTGGAACGGTACAACAAGTGCATTGCAGCCGGAGGAGATTACTTGGAAGGGGACTAGAGTTTCATGTGTGTACAATCAATAAAAGTGCCCATACGAAACAAATCTGGAAACTTATTTAATGATCCTCGTATATATACACATATACATATATAAATACAAATATTATGTATGTATGTATGTATTCTTCAATCCAGTAGATCCGGAGTTGCGAAGAATTCCATTAGCACAATTAAATTATTTAAAATTCGAATATTTAAATATTCCTGGTAAAGAGCTCATAAAGATAACATAAAAAATGGTGTTAGGAAAAGTTGGATTTTAAGATATGTATTACTGTAATTGGTTAAATTGTGGTTTTTGTTTCTTATCTTTATTTTTATTTTAATTCTTTATTGTATTTTAAACCTAAAGAATTATTTTAAAAGGAAGTTTAAATCTATTGTAAATTTTATTTTTTATGTTTCTTAATAATATTTCGTTATTGTCTCAATCAAAAACGAGAGAAGACCGGAAGTAATCTTTAATGGGAGAAGGCTCCTTCCCTTCCTTCCTGTAACCATCCCCATTATCTGGCTGTATTCATTTATTTTCATGTTGGATCTGAAGAAGTCTTGTTAAAATTTTTTTGGAGTTTTAGATTCATATCAATGCTCTTAATAGGTGGGAAATAGATTTATAAGCCTAATGTGACCGAATATTGTTTTTTTTTTCTTGAAATTATATATATATATAATGAAAGAAAATGGCTTCAAGCTGGTAAAGAAAAGAAGCAGAAGAGACTCTGCACAAAATATTACGGGCGTGGATTTATCCAATTTTCCACATATTTATATCATATTTTTAGTTTCACCACAATCTATCATTTCAACATATATATATATATATATATATATATATATATATATATATATATGCCGCGACCGGCCGACAAACCCTTGCCGCGACCTGCCGATAAACCTAAAACATATCAAATTACACGCCCGAGTTAGGACGATTATATCCGAGTACGACCGGAACTGACTAAGCCCTTTTTTCTTGCTAACGACCTTGACATCTAGTTATAGCTAAAAGAAAAGGGAGAATTAAAATTAATAACATTCACAAAACACTTCGGCCAAAAATTACCTGATAAGACTTGAACTAATAGTCGTCGCCAGCCTATAGCAGGTTAGGAAAATACTTTACGGCTACACTCATTTTTTATCAAAGAATTTTATATCCACGCGGCTGGAGCTGTGTGTCACAGCACCTTCGTAATATCAGCAAGCCCTTTTCAACCCTCGCGGGCAGGCGCGCTCCGGCGAAGCTCTTTTGTGTCCTGTGGTGGGGCGCTCTCGACCGGCTGTGGTTGAGTGCTGCACGGTTCGGTCGGGTGTGTTCCACCACTGGATACATCACCTCTGGCCTCAGGGGGCCTTCCCCCCAGGCTTTAACCCTCTTCGGAGGGGTTGGGTTTATCGCCCGGCGCCTGAGGCGCCCCGAAAAGGGGAATGCCGACGGGGTCCGAGGCATTTTTGGAACTGCCTATCGCGTTGGGCTACGGCCCTGCGACAGGACCCACCTTAAACACGGCCTTGTGCCATATTCGTACGTTGGTGGGACGTAGGATAAATACAACGCTCCTAGCGAAGCTCATTAAGGAGGAATCCTGCATTCTGTGCGGTCGCATTCACCTTAACTTCCGACGTTGATCCCACTTCTCGTGGTAGATCCCCTTTTTTTTCCCACCTACATAGGTATGCACAAAGGTCCTTTTTAGGACCATAAGAGGTCTCTGTCTGCGGGTCAGAGCATCTCTGACTGGTCAGTAATGATCAGTCGAAGTAGACGGCCAGGCGGCAAACACGAAGACGGATTCTAAGACCAACCGGTCTTAACTCTCAGTCGGTTCCGATAGTCCGATAAGCTGCGCAGCGCTAATGGCACGGTCCAGCCTTTAGCTACTCCTTCGCTATCTGCGCAGCGCTAAGATAACGCCCATCTTAGCCTCGGCCTTCTGGCCTGTCCGCTCGACAGCACGGCTTTGACCCGACAAAGCCTTCGTTCCCGTCAGCTCGCCCGCACGGCTTTGACCCGACAAAGCTTTCGCTCTCGTCCGCTCGTTCGCACGGCTTTAACCCGACAAAGCCTTCGCTCTCGTCCGCTCGTTCGCACGGCTTTAACCCGACAAAGCCTTCGCTCTCGTCCGCTCGTTCGCACGGCTTTAACCCGACAAAGCCCTCGCTCTCGTCCGCTCGTCCGCACGGCTTTGCCCCGACAAAGCTTTCGTTCTCGTTCGCTCATCCGCACGGCTTGGGACCCGACAAAGCCTTCGCACTAGTCCGCTCGTCCGCACGGCTTTGACCCGACAAAGCCTTCGCTCTCGTCCGATACGTCCGCACGGCTAGGGGGCCCAGCAAGGCCCTAGCCTTTCCTCGACCTCGACGCTCTTGCAAGGTACAACGCAGTCCACGTAACGACTCGCTGTTACGGACTGTTCTACCACTGCAACACCTGACTCACGTACGACCCGTCGTACGAGTCACCAACCCGATCGACACACCCTTGGTTAACCACAACATACCGTCACAACCAGGGATATCGATCTACCAACCTCGATCGACCATCTAGCTGTACCCAACGACCAGCACCGACCATCTAGCTGAACTCAACGACTCGACCGACCTCAGCTTACCAGCATCCAACATCTAGCTGTACTCAACGACTCGACCTACGCCAGCGACCCTCGTCGAACGCCCAACTGCGAACACATACAACCGCCACGGACATTTACATTCACGCTTGTAAATACGACGAAATAAATTGTCATTTGTAATTATCATTATCTCACCTTTGTTCCTTCGTATTGCTTTGGCTGTTCTCATTCACATAAATTCATTTGCGGGGTCGACATACTTATAGGCCCCGCAACATATATACACACACACACACACACGGTCTGTCACTAAACATATATATATATTTATTTATGCATATACATACACATATACATGCACACACACACACACACACACACACATGTATGCGTATATATATATATATATACACACACACATTTTGTTAAATGACATAAACAGCCACCCAACCTTAGTATAGCAACACACAGACCTGCTCATAACGGTCAGCCAGGAAGGTGACCTGCATTGAAAAATGGGTTAAAAAGTTTTCCTTTTCCCCAAACCAGACCGGTTGCGCACAAAAGAGCAACCGAAGTTATATTTGAATATGGAAGCTGCTGATTGGATGAAATTTAGCATGTGTCAAAGTCATATTTTCACGTGCCAGAAATACAAATTGAAGAGAAAGTCAGTTGGCGTAAAAACTTCAAACGATACAGACGGTGAGATGCTCTGGTAAAGGAAAATAAATAATATAGCCATATCACAAAAGGCGAATAGCCACTATACAGATTAAGATTGAAAAAAAAATCCGTAGGAATACAAGAAAAGAATAGACCATTGAAAGAAAAGAGGAAGACATTTGTGAAGTCTCTGACGAGACAATGAACTGAAATAGAAAACATCAGAACTGAGATAAGTAAAAGATTCTCAGATAATTTCCTCTGCTCTAAATATATTGTAATTGCATACACTAATGAAGCTGTTGTATCTGCCCTCACACATCCTTACATATACAAACGTTAGTTTTGTTGGGTTTTTTAATGTCTTGATCCTCTTTGTCATTTTATATTCATTTGCATTTGCCGAATAAAAACTCTTGGAAAATAATTCCATTAAATTGTCTTCGATTCATCACTTTGTGGATTTCTGTCCCTTTTTTATTTTCAATGTGTTAGGAGCAATTCTTGAGAACGATACACTTATATTCATATCATATTTGGGAGCTCATCTGGGATTTATTTATGATCTTGACATATTTGGGAGCTCGTTCAGGATATTTTATATTCCGGAATTTTAAATATTTGAGAGCTTGTCCGTAGATTTATATAGAGGCTTTCGTTCACGCATTCTGACAGTATCTCAGTTCGTAACAATATATATATATACACACACAGATATGTAAATATACATTCAGACATTATATATATATATATATATATATATATATATATACACACACACACACACACAGATACATAGATATACATTCAGACATTATATATATATGTATAAATATAAACAATAAAAAAATTTAAGTACAAAAAAAGAAAATTAAAATTAAAAAAGCATAAACTCACTTTTTGTTTGGGGTACAAATTGATTTCTGGTTTCTCTTTTCATCCACTAAAATAGGGGGAAAAAAATCACGATTTAGTTTAACTTCTGGAAAAATAAAATTAGATATAATAAAAATACAAAAAAAAACAAACTATAAACCAATCATTTTTTACTATCAATAATAACCATGTAAATATTCCAAATGTACAAGGGTGATTCAAAAGTTCTGGAATATTTTGGTACATGTTAGATTGCAGCATGTATATCACGTGATTGAAGTTCATATTATGGAAGGTACTTGTGGTTGGAAGTATTGTGGTAGTTAGTGCGCTGACACACTGACAACATACTCGAATTTGGAAACTTATTCTTTACGAGTTCAAATTGAGCCATAACACTACAGAAAACCAAAACATTTGTT
Source organism: Sepioteuthis lessoniana (assembly GCA_963585895.1). Taxonomy (NCBI): domain Eukaryota; kingdom Metazoa; phylum Mollusca; class Cephalopoda; order Myopsida; family Loliginidae; genus Sepioteuthis; species Sepioteuthis lessoniana. The sequence goes on along the minus strand of CAUZXS010004514.1, from coordinate 180,833 downwards.
GTACAAATCAGACAAGGTAGGTTTAAAACCATGAATTTTGAGGCGATGCTCCAAGCCAGAGAGGCAAATCTTGGTGAGTTATATTTGGAGAGTATCAGGCAAGCTCGCCATCTCTCCGTGTGGTTTATCATCTTCATAAAGTCAGCAAATCATCCAAAACTGCCAAATTGCGCCTCATGTTCCCAAAATATTGCAAAACTTTTGACTTGCCCAAATATTACAAATATACAATTGGATATCAAACTGAAATCATTTCTCACCATTTTTGCTTTCAAATTCAATCAAAAAAATTCCCTAAAATATATTTTGAGAATTTATCCTGTAACTTTAAGGCTAAATATAACATTTAATTTAGGCTTACACTTAATTGTAAAGAATGTACTTTAATATTTTTCCAAAACTATAGCTGCACAAATTAGGGAATGTTTTCAACATTTTGAAATACAGAATATTTTAAATATTTTTTACAATACATACCAAATACACACCAAATGGTTTTATATAACTGCCGTATCCTATTTATAAGATATGCATTAATTCTTGACCACTGACAATACCTTTCTTCCCTATTTTCAGTGTATTTTCATAATATAATCATTAGCAACATATTTACTTTATACATATACCCCAATTCTGATATACATATGATGTAAATGTGTTGATAATGAATTTACATATATTGATTGAAACCAATATTTAAAGATTGTGAACAGCTAGCACAAGAAATGATTGAGCAAAGACGTACAGACATTACAGCACACCAGAGCATCAAATTAAATCGGAAGAAGAGTAACCTTTACTAAACATTAAGGGATAGCTATTTACTAAACTTTATTTAGTTGTAACACAAGGCCATATGTTTTGGGTACCCAGCGGGACTCAAACTCACTAGCTCACTAACAATTACACCATGTTAGTTGCCCAAAACATTGAGGAATATTCTTTTCTTTGTTAGACAAATGATAACACAGCCTTAAAAAATAAAATAAAATGATGATAAGTTAGGACAAAGAAACTTTTCATTGTGCTTATTTGTAAAAATCTGTCAAATATTTTGACTGCAAAGATTTAAAGTAACAGTAAAAGGATATATTTGTGTCTCTTTTTAAATCTTTACTACCATAAGGTCAATCTGAGACAAGTTAAAACCAGCTCTATCCAGAAAGGATTCAACCATTTTGAATATTTTGAGAAGCAATTGAACAGCTTTGTGTAACGCTGTGGCACAATGTCGAAAGTCGTAACACAACTCAAATACAAAACAACTCTCTGTTGCTTCATGATACGAAAGTTTATTAATACTGTTTTTCTTTTCATAGCAGCCGCAAAATGAGAGAGATAGAAAGAAATTTTAATCCATGGCAAACGAAACAGACTTAGATATTTCCTCTTTTTCACTGACCCGGCCCCACCTGGGCACGTGCACCGCTGGCTGCAGCCGACACTGACTTCTGACCACAAGCCCAATCGCAACTTCGACTGCCTTTATCTCCGACAAACTCTGCATCTAAGAAATCTTCTTATATTTTTTTCAAATTATTGTCTTAACTAATCTGTTACGTAATCACTAAAGATTTTTAGTAACACGTCATAGCTAATATCAGCAGACATGCATCTCAAATTTTATTTTAAATTTATTGCTTACAACTGATTTCAAAACAAACCAGTCAACTCTTTATTTTGATAGGGTACGACATGTGCACGCAAACAAGGCCGACTCGTTTTGACTTTTTCCAACTCGAAAACCTACGAACTCAAAGTTTTTAGCTAGCTTACAATTTATCCCTAACATGAAATAATTAACTAAATTCGTTGGAATCCCTAAATATATTTTACATTTGATGTAACTTGGCAGTCAATAAGAGAGAACCTTACTGTGCATCTTTCCAGTGGGGTGTTGTATGTGTACACATACATTATATACACAATTAAATTCCTAAAAAAAAGTCAATGAATTCTAATAAGCAACACATCTAAATCAGAAGGAACGTAACAAGCTGTCAGAATTATAACTATCTTTTAATGTATAACAATCAGTCACATTCTTGCAGTCGGACAACATAGCAACTTTTTTAATGAAAAAAATATTTCTGAAAACAGGAAAATTTTCAAACAAGAAATGAAGTTATACTTAATATTCATTGAAATTTTTTTTAAAAAAATCTAATGACATCAAAATCATAATTCTATTCACTTGAATAGGAAAACAAAGCCGCCAAAATTGACAACAGTTGTAAATTTTCATCGGAGGACGATGAAATGTACTATGATATAGTCATAAGAAAATTCAAGGAATGATGCAACCAATGAAAACACTTAACATTAGCGCAGAATAAATTCCTCATTTCTCGCCAAAACAAAGCTGAAACATTGTGAATTGAATTACCATGACCAGAAAATCCGGCGAACACTTACGCACGACATACGGAAACACTGGACAGCTGTTCCGATCTAATTAGGTCTCACCAGCAGTGTATACCGTGATCTCCACCACTGGAGATCGAACCAGCAACCACAGATTGCAGAGCCGAAACTCTACGACTGAACCAACAGTCCATACCGCACACAAGTGACGCCAAATTAACTAGTCCTGGTAATTACGCGGCCAATTAACCTGAATGTGTCTTGCAAGTTACATCCGTACTCTTTACAGAGAACACGGTTACCTCCAGGGCTATGTCTTCCCAAGAGGATTGGTAGTACGCATTTACGTAATTATTATGACCTCAAGGGTAAAGATATAAATGTACATTTTCTTCTTTTTTTTTTTTATAAGTAGAGGAATTATATTGTGAATTAAGTGTTCGCCGGATTTTCTGGTCATGATAATTCAATTCACAATTCCTCTACTTATAAAAAAAAAAAAAAAGAAAAGAAAATGAAGGTGAAACATTTGAAAGCTTTGTAGACAGACTGAAAACACTAAGTCATAACGGTGAAGTCAGTGAATTAAGTTTCATCAAGGGCATGATAATCATAGGAATGAATGACATCCACATTCAGGAAAATCTCTTATGAGAAACAGACTTAACCGTAGAAGTTGCAATAAAAGCAGAATAAATTGCCAAGGCACTAAGATGGCAAGTAGGATTTCTACAAAGATTCTGAGGAAATAGATTTCACAAAAAGTGAAAAAAGATAGCTACTAGATAAACAAAAAAAAAAGCTTGAAGAAACTATCTCACTGAGGGCAAAACTCCCATCACCAAGAATGAAAAAGATAACAGAATAAAAATTAGGTTTATACTTTCATTTTTGAGGTAGCTGCCCCAGCATACAACGAAGTTTGCAACACCTGCAAAAAACTCAACCACTTTGCCAAAAAGTGCCCCTCGAACAAACATGTAGCGTTTTGTTCCGTCACATTCGCCTCTTTGCTGTTGTAGATTTTCGCTCCGTCACATTCGCCTCTTGCTATGGAAATTTACTAAGCTTTTTGCTTAGATGTGGCACAAGGCCATATGAAAGGGGCACCCAATGAGACTCGAACTCACTTGTGTAGGTTTGCTAGTCGAGCTTGCTAACCATTACACCACCAGAGGCGCCTATTCGCCTCTTGCTATGGTAGGCTGTCGCTCCGTCTGCTTTTATCACCAAGATCAATCTGTGCTACATTCAAAAAGAATAACCCCAAACGACTTTTTAATCCAGTCCTAAAGGCATACCACATTTGAAAATGGGCGGTCGTCCTCCATCCAGATGCGTGAAGTTGCACTCCCAACATCCGGGCTCTTCGTGCCGACTGCAAACTAAATAATACTGAGCATGCGTCCCGGATCTCTTACAAATGACAGCCTTGAATGCCATGCAGCGGGAACGCTTTGAATCAGGTAGGTGCGAATGTTTATCGTTCCGTCCTAGCGCACTGGGCCGGAACATACTTCAGCCGGCCGTGTTCACTAGTACACCGATCAGGTCAGGTGTGTCTTAGCTTGGTGGCAGTCGGTTGAGGCTGCCTGATGTGGGTGCCAGGGAGGCTCAACATTCGCGTTTCGCAGCTGAGACCAGCGTCCTTGAGTCTCAAGAGACTGTCTCTCTAGGCTTTAACCTTCTCCCAAGGGGGTAAATTTATCACCTGGTGCTTAAGGCGCCTCTTTTTAGGGAATGCTGACGAGACTCAAGGCATTTTGAAACCACTGGGCTTGTGGAGGGTACGGTCCTGCGCCTGGTACTCACAATAAAAATGACCTTGTGCCAAACTTGCGCGTACGAGGGGCGTTCAGGAAATCATGAAGGATGACTTTGATTGACCTGCATCAGAGGATGCACAAAATTGCCCAAAACACAGTCACCAATACACAAACGACAAATCAATGAAGTGAACTCAACGTCAGAAGATTGGTTATATTAACTGTAAATGGCTCAAGACTAGAATTCAAAATTGACTCAGATACTTAAGTAAACATCCTTCCAAGGTAAGGATACCAACTGTGAAAAATAAAGCTGAAATAAAACATATTCACACAAAGTTAACAGCCTATATGACAGCACTTTTAGATACTAGGAAAATTTGTAATACAAATTCCACACAAAAACTGTACATACAATGTTCCAGTCATTTTAGTAGACACCGATGCCTCTCCAACCCTCAGGCTAAAAATCAGGGATGACATGCACCTCATACAAAAGAATCCTCAGCATAACCCCCCCCCAAAAAAAACTGTATTTCTCTCAAAATTTAAAGTCTGTCTCAGTGAACTAGGGACATTACCAGGGTAACAATACATAACAATGTAATCAAAAGGAAAAACCCATTATAAACCCACCACTCTAAGTACTATTTGCCCTCAAACAGAAACTAAAACAGGAGCTACAGCGAATGATACAGCTAGATATAATCGTTCCAGTAACTGAACTAATAGACTTGATCTTAGCTTGAGTAATGATAGAAAAATCTTACGGCATGCTACGAGTATGTTTGGTCCCTTGAAATCTAAATAAGGCAAACACTATCGACTATGAACAGATATTTTAGGAAATGGTAAGAATACAATACTTCACCAAACTGGATGCCTCAAATGCCTCTGGCAAATTAAAATGGCTGAAGAAAGCTCCAAACTCCTTACCTTCAACACTCCCTGTGGCCGTTTCAGATATCTACATATTACATATGGCATTCAATATCTGTAAGTTGTGCCAAGGCCATATTGTTGTAATTATTGCATGGAAGGATTTCAGAATGCACAGAATGACATCATCATCTGAGTAGATACACTTCAATTGCTCGAAAATAGAACAACTGAAGTTCTGCAAACAGTCAGTCTCTCAGAACTAAAACTGAATTGATCTAAGTGTCAATTTAACCAGAATGAATTAACTTTTCTGGGACATAAAATATTCAACAAAAGAAGAACACCAGATGCCAGAAAAATAAGTCATGATAGATATACCAGAACCAACCAACAAAAAGTAACTATAAAGCTTTTGGGGAATTATCTCATACCTGGGAAAATTTTTTGTAAACTTCTCAACCAAAACAGCACTCCTATGTCTTCTTCTTGGGAAGGACACTATTTGATCCTTTGAAAAGTCCAAAAAGGATGCACTTCTCGATCTTAAGGTAATGATTACTTAGAGCCTAACATAAAAGTACTTCGACCACAAACTCCCCATCTAAGTATCATCTGATGCGTCTGCCAAAGGATTGGAGGCATCCAATAGTTTACACTAGTAAATCCTAGACACCAGCAGAAACAAACGACTGTCCTCTCGAACTAGAAATACCATAAATTCTGTTTGCCTGTCAGTATTTTTATGTGTATGTATATGGACAACCTCATTGGCCCAGCGGGTAGAGTGTTTGCCAATGGTCCGGGAGACCTGGGTTCAATCCCTGGTGGAGTCATACCAAAGACTTTAAAAATTGTACTTGATACCTCCTTGCTTAACACTCAGCAATATAAGGTAAGTATCAAGGGTAAAGTGGAGCAATTCAGGGAAAGGAGTAATGCCCTCCCCTACAACTCGGTGCAGTAACTATTGAAATGGAGCCTTCAGGTCACCCTCGACTACGGTCGCTAACTTACTTATATGGACAACATTTCATCATGCATAATGATCACAAACCTCTTAAACCCATAAGAAAAAAACAAATAAAGCTCCACCTACAATACAGTCTAAGTGAAGCTGCATTATAAGACAACACTTCTGAAATACCCGACAAAGAAATTAACTACTTTGCCCCCTTTGTGATGTCATCCCTTCCAATCAGTGAAAAGAGTCGCCAGAAATTAGTGTCTGAAACAACAAAAATTATTCACTACAAAAACTATGACATTAGATCTTTGCGGGATAGATGAAACATCGTCCCAACCTTGACTCTTATCTTAGGCCATACGACCATTATAATTCAGGTCACATATCAACATGGGCTTCTTCTCAAAGGTCAACACTCCAACAAGAAAAGCTCAAAATCCTGCACTAAGGCCACCTGAGAATTGCAAAAACAAAATTCCAAGATAATCCTTCTTCTGACCAAACACATAGAAATAGCAGATATAATATTGAACTGCAAGCCAACAATATAAAATCCCTCAAAGTGCTGAGCTGCTCATGAAGTTTGAAGGCATATCAACCATTGTGGGTTATTAAATGCCAAATCCATTTTTATACATATAAACAGTTCTATATGTTTAGCATAAGTACACAGTTTAGTTCTATTTGACCCATAGATAGGACTAGAGTGGACCTGGGAGCAATGGCAATAAAGGGGTACTCCACATTCTCCAGAGCTCCAGCATTACTGGAGCCTCACCATCAGATTGTTTAGTGTCATATCGAGGACACTCATTGGGGGGAGTTTTACCTTCTGCAGAGATGCAGTCAGTGTATTTTACAACCCCAGCTGACTGGAACCTGTAGTTGTTTGGTTGGGTTTATGGCATATCAACCCTTATAGGTTATTTAATGTTATCTAACAAAATCAATTTAACACCAGTTATTTGTTCTCACACTGTTAAATGGTTAAATTGTTCTATTTGGCCCATAGATGGGACCCTAATAGGTACTACTACTCCAAGTCAGAGTGGACTTGAGAATAATGGCAATGAAGGGATATTCCACATTCCCTATCCTGATACCGTTTAGTGTCATATCCGGGACAATCATTAGGAGAGGGGTGTCTTACTCCTCTGCAGAGATGCAGTCAGTGTATTCTACAGCCCCAGCCAACTTGGCTATCACTGTTGTAGATTATTACTCCAAATACTTTAAAATTAGCAAATTCTTTGACAACACAAACAATGATAAAATACAAGAAAAAACATGCAAGACACAGAATTCCCAAACTAGTCTTTTCAGACAATGGTCCAAAAATCACCTCACTAAAAGTCAGAAAATTTTCAGCAAATTAGGATTTTGAACATGACACCACAAGCCCAAAATTTGCACTATCCAACAGCATAGAAGAGACAATCATATACAAACTGTATAAGGGACCATATCAAAATGCCTAAAAACAGGACATAACAAATACCAAGGAAGGAAAATACTGCTTTATCAGCATGATAATCAATGGAATGCAAGTTACAGACATTGCTACCAAGAGTCATGGAACCCACATACCAAGACAAGGTCTAAAAGCAAATAAATCTAAAGCATTGTGAACTCTTCCTCCTGAAAATTGGTGACTACATCTGCCTCCAGGATGGTAACACCTAGTCAAAAAAATGGGAAGTTTATCAAGAGATGTGATCAACCGAGGTCATATTTTAAGAGAATGACCAAAAACTCCATTACCACAGATGACATTTGAGAGTCATCTAGCAATGAGAGGAGATCAGAATTTCCTGAACAAATCAATCCTAGAGATTCCAGATGACCAACCAACCACAACTGAGCAAACAGTTCAAACTAGAGCTGGAAAAAATTTTAGCCATGTTGTTGGATGTCTGAATACATATCATTAGTCCAGACCAAAACACGGCTGAACAACAAAGAACTTGGGAGGGAAGATATTGTATATGTATACAAATATTATACTAAATGCACAACTCACTTTGGAGTAAAGAGTTCTAAAAAGGCAACACATCCAGATCAGAAAGAGAAAAACAACTCAGTTTCAGTTGGAATAAAGAAGTTACTAATATAACAAGCATGTTCTCATGATCCATTTATCCGCACATGTAAATTCTCTCTCCTTCAGGCCTAAGTCCTACTTCGACAGGTAAATCTTTTCTTACTTTTGTCAGTGAACATAACATGGAGTTACTCATTTAGTATTGAAATAACAGGTTGGTTGGTTCTTTTGTTTTATGGCATATCAACCCTTTTGGGTCATTTAATGGTGATTTAAGTCATTTTAATAAAAGTTTCAAACAATTCAGTCGAGTATGAGTATGGTTTTTTTTGTTTACAAACAGTTAAATGTCAATGATTCTATTTCAAAGAATTCAGTTTAGTATAAGTACACAGTTTCAATGTCAAAAACAGTTCTATTTCAAATAATTCAGTCTAGCATAAGTACACAGTTTTTTGTTTACACACAGTTAAATGGAAAAACAGTTCATTTCAAACAACTCTTTTTGGCGTAATTACAGTTTAGTTCTTTTTGACACATAGATAGGACCCTACCACTCCTGGCCAGAGTGGACCAAGGAGTGATAGCAATGAAAGTGTACTCCACGTTCCCCAAAGCTCCAGCATTACTGAAGCCTCACCATCAGATTGTTTAGTGTCATAATAGGACATTCGTTGAGATGCAGTCAGTGTGTTCTACAGCCCAGTCAACTGATGAAATACCAAGGAGTGTACTTGTGTGGTGTTATTATCATAATGATAGGAAATAGATAAGCAAATATGCATCAAATTCATCCATGGAACAATACTTTGGCGGATGATTCAAGGAGAGTGAAGAACATTCTGTTTTTGTGATGGATGTGGGTTTTGTTAGTCAAATGCTCTAATCATAAAGATACACCTACAAATCTAAACCTCTTATGATCAGTTTATACAAGTTTTACTGAAAATTGATGAAAGTAAAATTTAAGATGTTCCAGTTGGATGAGATATTTCAGAGAATCATTTATTTTATTTGCAAAACTGCAGAGTGAAATTCTACAGGATTCATTTTATTGACTGATTCAAAATCAATTAATCAATTAATGTTTCTATCTATGTACCATTTGTATTAAACTCAATCTATTCATCTGTTATCGAGTAATGAACATCTCAAAAAAAAAAAAAAAAAAAAAAGTATCTCCAAATTAGTCAACCTGGCAAAAAAGAATCACATGTTCAATCACTTTTTCTGTTTTAGGGAAATCTTTTTTCACCTTCGCTTCCCTCAATATTTTTAGCAGGGATTCATCTGTGTACATGAGTCTATGTGTAAAAATACACATATAAGCTATAAATTTTGACCAGAAGGCATAGAAAAATGATTTGCAAGCTGAACCATTCACTGATGAAGAGAATTCAATTCTCAAGAGGAGCTCCATTCATGGCATTGTGCCAGAAAAAAACTCAAACATCTATATAAAGTAAATTGCATTTACATAGATTTTGTCTTCTTTTTTGAGAAAAGACGACTTACTAAAATTAAAAAAAGAGAAAATATTTCAAAGAAAATCTTTTAACAAAGAAAATCCAGAAAGAGAGCAAATATTTTTTGCTTCGTTTTTAACAAGATTTTTTTTCTTAATTTTCCTCAATACAGATACAACACTTTGATCCGAGTCATTGCCATTGCTTCCAGGTCCACTCTGACCTGGAGCGGTAGCACCTTATAGTATCCTATTGATGAGTCAAATAGAACTGTTTGACATTTAAGCTGAGTACAAACTAATTACTGATGTTTAATTGTTAGGGATAAATAGCAAAATGTGAAACAATTTTAACTGTATTCAAATGAATAATTAATGTTGAGTAGATTTATTAGTGTTAAATAGCAACACTTGAAATTCTTTAACTCTGACTAAATTGAATTATTGGTATCATGTAGCAATATTTGGAACCACTGTGTGCAAATGAATGAATTGTGTTGAATAGAATTACTTTGGCTTGGTTGTTTGGGTTTTATGGCATATCAACCTTTATAGGTTATTTAATGCCAAATTCTGGTTTGGTTTGGTTTGGTTTTATGGTACATCAACCATTGTTGGTTATTAATGCTAAACCCATTTTTATACATATAAACAGTTTTATTTCCAAAAATTCAGTTTAGCATAAGTACACAGTTTAGTTTTATTTAACCCATAGATAGGACCCTATTAGGTGTTACCACTCTGGGCCAGAGTGGACCTGGAAGCAATGGCAATGAAAGGGTACTGTGCATTCCCCAAAGCTCCAGCATTACTGGAACATCACCATCAGATTGTTTAGTGACATATGCAGGACACTCATTGGGTGGGTGGAGGGTCTTACCCCTCTGCAGAGAAGCAGTTGATGTATTCTACAGCCCCAGCCAACTGGGCAAATGTGGGCATGTGTTAAACGCACTAGACTTAAAGTATTCCAGTAACCATTGTTGAAGCTTGTGTCTGTTGGCTTGGATAGGTTTGAATGGAATGGTTTTTGGCTTTGTTGGAATGGGCATTCTGTGTGGACATCTGCATGGGGCCATTTCCTTCGTGATTGTTGATGAGCTGTTCTGCGACAATGATGTTGGGAAATTGGATGGCAGTAGATGCAGATCTATCAATGCAGTATGTGACAAGTAGAAACCGGATGTATTATCTGATACATATACAGCCTGCTGCGTCTCCTTCGTCCCCACCCTTATACATAGAAATGACACCCTTAATGCGCAGTTGGTCATTGGTTATGCCTCGTATCCTGTGGGTGGTTGATACCATTATCTATCTGGGTACCCAAAGAGTTTCTGGATCTCAGGTCTAGCTGAACAAGTCTGGGACCCTGTATCTGCAAAGGCGAGGATGGGATGAGCCCGAGGGCTTACTGCTTTCTTTGGTACATGTCCAAAGGTTGCATGAATCCCAGACATCATGGTTATCGCTGCTGCCGCTAAGGAAAGTAACTCTGGAGAGCTCCTTTGAAATCGTTCCCCATTCCACTCGGAATGGGGCACATTCGTCAACCCCATGTTGTTGTGTCTGCTGATCTTGGGGGTGAATTGACCCTCTAAAGTACTGTTGGTAAATATAAATGACTCCTCACTTTTTAATGTTCTACTTGTGGCTTCCGCTTTGGATTTCTTGAACTTCCAGCATACCTTCTTCCCATGCCTTGTCATTCCACAGACCTGGCATTTCAGCTTAACCGCTGGACAATTCTTCTGGTTCATTGACCCAACCCCTGGGTATAAAGTCTTTCCACATCCGCTGCAAGGTTTGATATATCACGGAGTCGATTGGGTCTCAGTCTTCTGAATAATCCACTTGCTGCCTGCAAGTTTGTTCATTTGGACTTTTAATTTTAAACTTGCAAAATTTAGTTTGGCCACGTAATCTTGATAAAAAATGTGTGTTATTGACTCACCCTCGTTCTACGCCATGGAGTGGAATCTTGGTCAGTGAACCTCTTTGTGTAATCCCTTCACTGCAACAAGTCATATCTGTTGTAAAAGATACTCCACCGTAGCCATTGGACTGACCAATTCAAAGGGTAGTCGATTTGTTTATGGGGTACACGTCATTCATAATTCATTCCAGATTATGGCTTGGTCTTCTAATCTGCATATATCCTTGTATTGAATCCATGTGTCTAAAAACAATGCCCATTCTCCTTCAGTTGTGTCCAGCCCTATCGATGGTTGTTCTGGTTTGTTAACCCATGACCACAAAGCATCTCCTTTCTGAGTTCAATATTTTCCTTTTGTAGCTCTACAAGTTGTGGCATTAATTTCAAATATTCTTGTTCCGTGGTGATTGGCAATGGGTAAGCCTAGTGTCTGATGTAGTTTTGGCAAATTCCCTGCTTTACAAATTAAATCCTGCTCGCAGCACCATGTAAAATAAGGAAAATGTGATCTGAGTTAGACTGTAATAAAGAAAAATGGCTGCTTCCTTCTCAACTCCATTTATACCAGTAAGGGGCAGATAACTCCAATTTACCAAGTTGTCAAATGCAAAGCTCCAACAAGTAAAACTGCAATAAGTATGTTACATGAACTGTTTGCAAGATTCAGGTTGCTGGAAACAATTGTTTCTGACAATGCTACACAATTTTCTTCCAAAGAATTTGAAATTTTTTGTAAAATGCTCTTGATAAATCACTTAAAATCTGTGCCATATCATCCAAGATCAAATGGATAGTTGAAAGATTTATCGACATATTCAAAAGAGCGATCAAAAAAGGCAAGCAGAAAATGAAAAATTACAAAAATTCCAATCAATTTATCGAATAATGCCTAATGTAAATGCTATCAGAGGTAAGGCTCCTGCAGAACTGATATTCACTAGAAAAATCCACTCAGCATTCAATAAATTGATTCTGTCTAAAAACAAAATCAAGGAAAGTAAAAATACCTTGAATAAATTCTATAGGCCAGGCGAAAAAATTTATTTTCAAATTATCATTTAGGAAAGGCAATCTGATTAGGGGACATTATTGAAAAAAAATTGGTAAAATGATGTTTGTAATAAACATCCAAAATGGAAGGTTATAAGACATACTAACCAAATAAAAAAAGGTATACCCCAGACACAAATCATCAAGATGAAGAACCTATGTCCATTATTTATGACATGTTTGAGGTACCCAGGCCCTTACCAATTCAACAAAACTGTATGAGCAAATAAAAATGTACCCTGACTGGAACTATGGACATAGATCCCAAAAGGCAAAAGTATGATGTCCATTAGACATAAAGACTTTCGAGGGGAGGGGGAGATGTTGTGACGTGGCTCGTACCACCCGACATCTGGTAGCCTGGATGTATAAAAGGCGTCTCATATGTAACGGTTGGCAGTTGTCAAATATCGACACCTGGCATAATACTCTCACGGTGAGAGACTGAATATTGTATATACTCTGGATTTTACTGTTCAACCAATATATATCTCTATTATTGCTCACTGATTTTACTGCTACTTTCCTGGATATCTTTGATCCTTTTTTAGTGTTAAAAGAAAAGAAATTGATAATTATGTTTCAAATTCTTGTTATAAAGATTTCGTGTAAAGTTTCATTCTTTCTTATGCTGCATTTTAAAAATCAGGATAAAGGCAATTGTCAGTGAGAATAAATCAGTGCAAGTATTGATGTTAGAATTGAACTATCATATAACTTCAGTCAAAAAACCATGCCTGACCCCTGGAACATCATTTGAGAAAGGCTTTGTTGATAACACTGCTGCTGTTTTTGTGATAGATTTTTGAATTAGTCTAGGGTGACCCAAAGGCTCCCTTTTCAATAGCTACTACACCAGGGTGTAGGGAAGGGTTCTGCTCCTTTTCCCAGACTGCTCCACTTTACCCTTGATCCTTACCTTATAATGCTGAGTGTTAAGCAAGACGGCATCAGGTACCATTTTTTTTAATCTTTGGTATGACTCGACCTGGGATTGAACCCCAGTCTCCCAGACCATTAGCAAACACTCTACTCATTAGGCCAATGGCCCAGTATGTTGTATGAATTACACAGTGGCAACTCCCGCACTTGGGTCTAAACCTAACAAACTCAGCTGTCAAGTTTATTTCAAACAAACAATTTGTTCATTCATTCATGACTTGTAATAGTTTGTAACTCAGGCTGACAAATATCAGTCCAAACTATTAAGATTAAAAACACTATTTTCAATGAATATAACTTTGTTTCAACTTGATAAAATATTGACCTAAATAAATGAAAATATTACTTATTCTACTTGAAAAATTTCCAATGATTTTTGTTCAGGCTCAGAAACCAAAGTTTTGTCTGTTCCTTCTTCCATATTGTTAAATCAATCAAATCATCCAAAATTCTCAAATTTAAGGTCCTAAATAAATTTAGATTAATATTTTCAAAATCAGAATCTCTGTATACAAAATAATAACAGGAAACTATAATTTAAGACCATTAATTGAACTTTGGTTTCCTCTTAAAAATAAGAAAATTGTTTTATATTCTAATTACAATAAACTATGATCTTATTGCAGGAGATATTTTGAATTCAAATGAGAAAGGCACTTTCTCGGAAAATTCTGCCAATTTCAAGCTTATGATTCCGCAATGAGAACAATAGATAGATAGTGCATTTTTTTAGTTTTGATAAAGTCAACATCTTTTGTTTTGATTTAAAAAAAAAACCAAAAAAAACCGGTGATTTTGAGAATAAAAAATTTCAATTTGAGATTTAGTTTTAGGAAATAGATGTATAGTAGCAATTTCCAACCTGGATCCAACAGGTGGATTGCAAAAGAAAGAAGCTTCTCAACTTAAGACAGAATTTGATCATTCTTAATTTTTTAACTTGTCTTCACTGGTTCATATTTTCATTAAGAAACAGATACTTGTTGATTTAGATTAAAAATAGAATTACTCAACAAGACAGATGAATTCGCTATAAAACCAAGGCACTTAAAATCCATGTATAAATGAAGTGTTTATTGCTTATAAAATGCTAATGAACTTTTACTGTTAATGTATTTGTTCAATTCCTCTTCTCAGTAAATGCATTGTTGATTTTACAATAGAAAAGACTTTTATTGATTTTAAAATTGCATTGAAAATTAAAGACAGAAATTTTATGTACTGATATTCCACACCACACTAAATAATTATGGCTATTACAGTTCACCATATTTTCATTGGTCAAATAAATGTAAATAAACAATAAGCTATGTAAAATAGCTAATGTATTCAAAATATTGAAATCAACATTGAAAATCATTTCACAAATTCTCTTCTGCTTAAATCAAATGTTAGACAATATAAAAATTTATTTCTAAGAACAAACCTGACCATGTGTGGCTCTTAAATGGCAATTTTGGTACTTTCAGAATGGAGAAGTAAGCCTAGACAATAAGACATCAAAAGCTGTCTCCCACCAGCTACTACTCTTGCTTAGGGCAAACTTGGGGGTTAGACTGGACTGTCAAGGCAGAAAAAAATAGCCAGTAGAAAGGTTTAGTCACTCACTCCTTTAACGGTTAAAAAGTAATTAAATTTGCAAGAGACTATCCAAGAAATTCAATTAAAAGTCAATTTAACATAAAATCCAAATCAAATTAAACAAAACCTGAAAATTCAACCCAAGAATTTGACTAAAAGACAACTTTACAGAAAACTCAACTAAATTAAACAAAAGCTGAAAATTCAACCAACATTTCAATGAAAGCACAAAAACTACACAAATTCAAAGAACTTTCTTTTCCAGACACTCATTCTCAGATAAGTTCCCACAAATTACACCAAATTAGCAACACTTTATCCTTTTTATCTTTTCTCTTCCTTTGTTTATAATATGTAGCAGAAAGAAACTTAAATTTCTGTTTGGCACGTAATTTAATTTGACCGTTAGAGTCGCCAAACATTTTCACCCAATCAGGATGACTTGTCCGATTCAGCCCAAACCATATTTCCTAGCAGCACCAAAAATTGAAGAAAGCCCACAAATCTCTCTCTTGCTCAGAAATCCTCAACAGGAACGGACGTCTTAACGTCTGTTCCTGAATAGAGTAGCAGTGTAATATAATAAGAGATTTCAGTTCATGCCTTTGGGTTTAGTTAGGCTGAGAACCTTTCGGCTCAGCACATGGGTTAGTTTGGTGCAACCTTGATGCAGGTGGTAATGCGCGCTCGCGCACAGAGCGGAAATGCCACTCAGAGATGTCACAATAGCCTGAGATGATGAAATGGGTGACAAAGTGTGGGTGACGTCATGCACCGGAAGCGCGTGGAGGATTTTGGGAATTTGAAGAAAGTTAAGAGAGTTGAAACTAGACGTTGAATGAGGAGGTTCGACTTTTGGGGCTCGCTGAGGCGAGACGAATTTGTACACCATGGGTGCCGCACGAGATAGGGGCCAGATGAAGCCAGCATAAAAAGATTGTGTCTCTCTCCTTATGTCAAAACCTTTAACTCAAAAGTAATAAAAAGGTTTCGTACCTGAACAAAGAAGTCGTTACGTGTTTTCAAATTTCAAGATTCCTATGTTCTTTGTATATATATGTTATGCGTATATGAGAATGAACATCCGATGTCCATTTCGCACATGGCCATAATTCGTGTATATGGCTATGTAACAGCAGCATCATACACTATGAGGAGAGCCATCTAGTTTATGGATCCCTTAGATCTATTCTTCTAGACCAAGGGATCCTAGTTAAAAACAAATTAGATGATACACTCTAACAACTTCCTACCTTCTTTCCTTCCTACAAGACCTCGCAGCATACCAGCATAAACACCTTTACTTCATGCTGCCATTAAACCCTTGGTACAAAACCTAACGACATCTTCGTTCTTCTCCACTACCTTTATTTTCCATCAACATCTAGCGAGGGGATAACAACCAATGAAATATCAACGCCACCAAAGTAATACTAACATAACCAATGCAAAAACACAACTTAAATCTAAAAACCCAATAATAACAATAATAATAATGTTATCCCCATTGCTATAAATGGCGGCCTTCCGACTTGTGAGAACATGCAACCACATATAAAAACAAATTAAATATACCACTACAAAATGGAAATTAAACCTAAAACACAATATCTCATCCTATAAATATATAAAATTTGTTTCTAGAACTTTGTCGTCTGTATTATCTTTTTGAATCAATATCTGAACTGGAAAACTGCAAAACTTACTGTTAGACATTTTCACTAAAGCCCCCTAACAAATATCCTCTTATATTGAAAATTTGTCACTATCATTCCTTTAACAGCAGGTTAAAAAAATGGGCCAGATAAATTGTCAAACCCTCAAGTCCTACAGATAAAGGGAAATAATCATGTTGATTTTCATGCAATGGCTTCTTGCTGAGAAATCCTGGTATATGTATGCACATACAAATTTATTGAATTGTGATGTTATATTCTGAGTTGTTGATATCTGTGATATGAATGTTGTGGGCGAGAAATGCGTATGGTTGCAAAACAAAGAACGTATAGATACTCACAATAACACAGTAATGATGTTATAGAAAATTTTTATAAATAGATTAAGTACAGAGAATAGAATGGAGAAATATGTTCACAGTTAAAGAATGAATTCAGTGATAGTAGTTACAAAGTTCATGTACTGCCCTTGTCTCGTAGTGAAGGGATGGTTTTCTCGGAATTAGGGCAGCGTTCCTAGCGGCGGCGATCGTTTGATGTATCGGATGACAGGCGCCGGACGGTGGCGAAGAATCTTTAACACGAGTCGTGTGAAGGAACAAATCTGGTGATAATTATTTGGTCCGTCTATTTATATATTTTCTGTAGGCTCAGAAACGGCAATTTTTGTGCCCCGCGGGAAGCGTTCCGATTGGATATTTATTAATGTATTTTTTTTTTTTTTTTTGTTAATTTATCGCAAACGGAAGTTCTGCGCGGAGCCGATGCGTGAGCGACTAACTTTTCATTTTGAGTTGAGAACTCGAAGTGGTAACTTCCGTTTTTTTTTCTTTTCTTCTTTTCTTTCTTTTTGTTTTTTCAAATCAAGGCAAGATCTCGTCTTGTAACAGCTCCCCTAGATCTTACCATGATTTGAGGTTGCTCTGTTGTTAGTGCTTGCTTGCGTGTGTGTTTTTGTTTTGTTTGTTGGTGTGTGTATTATCTATTTTGTTTTTTGGCACATAACGAAGTCTTTAAAGCGTGCTGGGAGTTGCCCGCGTGTTGTTCGTTTCGTTGGGTTTTGGGTATTGTCTCCGGAACTGCAGTCATTTGCGACAAGATGCTCCCCTGACGAAAGTGTAGGGAGTCGTGACAACGGGTGATGGATAGGTTGCCGGTGTGGACAAGGAGGTAGGAGTGGTCGTGTCGACGGGTGATTGGGAATTTGGTGAGGTGGGGATAGAGCTGGAGGTGGGGGTGGTCGATGCATGTGTTGCAGGTCATTTGGTCGCGGTACGAGTCGACGGACGTGTCCGCGGTGAACCCAATGCGTTTCACAGTTTTCGTTTTTCACTTGGACCACCAAACCGTTCGTTTTGGTGACCTCAAAGTCACCTATCCAAGGCAGGTGAGACAAGTGGGCTGTTGCGGACTGCGGTCGGTGGAGTAGCACCTTGTCACCGACTTGTATCGGGTCTTTGAAGATGCTGCGGTTCAGTTTGGCTTCCATTTTGTGGTCAGCCTCGTTGTTCGCCAAGGCGCAAAGCGTTTATCTGCATACCGTAAGCACCTGGGTTGTTGTTAACGATGTCTTGGCAGGGGATCTTCGGTAGACCAATGTTTGGTTGGCGGCCGGTGATAATGTAATGCGGGGATGCACCAGTGGCGGTGTTGGCTGTGGCATTCATTGAGGAAACTGCCGATTCGAGAACGTCCGTCCATTCACAGTTTCTGTCTTCGCAGATCATGTAAAGGGCGTTTTTTAAGGTTCGGTGTTGCCTCTCAATGTTCCCCGAGCTTTGTGGTCGCCACGGGCAGTGAAGTTCCCGGGTGATCGAGGTTAGGTCACAAAATTCCTTGTAGACCTCACCAGTGAAGTGGGTTCCTAGGTCGAAGGAGACAATGCGGGGAATCTCGCGGTGACGAAGAAAGAACTGGTAGAGTCCGCGGGCTGCGTCGATTGCGCGGTCTCTGGCACATGGTATGGCCATGAGGTGGCGGCTGAAGCTGTCTAGAATAGTAAGGATGTACCGCTTGCCCTTTGAGAGGGGCATTGAGACAAAATCTATGTAGACAACCTCGAATGGTTTTCCGCCTCTCTTGCAATGGCCCGTGGACCAGTTTCGGCGCATGCCGTAATTTCCCTTGCGTTTAGCGCAGGTTTGGCATGACTGAACATACGCCCTGATATCGCGATTTTTGAACTCCCACCAGTAGCTGGATAGGTGTTCCTGCATGCGGGAAATCCCTGAGTGGTTGACACTGTCATGGGCTTGGTGGAGATATTTTTTCCGGAGCTTGTAGGGTACTACCAGTTTTGGTGTGTTTGTAGTATCCCTGATCATCAATACAGATGTACCAGGTTCCAAGTAGAATTGGTGCATGTGCTTGTTATATAGCCCGGTACGATGATCTTTGGGGTCGAGTAGGGTAGCGTCCGGTCTTGGGGTTGCCAACTGAAGAGCTCTGGTCAGCTATGAAACGCGAGGAATGCGTCGATGGCCTGCAGATGATGCTGAATGTTCCGTGTTGTGTGAGTCCCAGGGAGCAGCTGGGGCTCTTGATTTCGTCCATGCACCAGGATGGAACGTAGATGTTTAGACTGGAGCCTTGGAGTTTGAAGCGCTTCCCTGTAGGTGTCGGGTCTGCCGTAAGCTTGTCCTTGCTGTGGCCATATCTTCGACTGATCATGTCTGCCCAGACATTTGATTCGCCTTCTACATATTCCAAGACGAATTTGTAGCACGATATTTCCTCCTGCCATCGTCGTATCTTCGCATTGTTGAATTCACGTTGATCCAAGTACGTGAGAGATCGATGATCTGTGAGGACGACGAAGGGACGACTACGCAAGAAGTAATCGAATTTGGTAATGGCCCATTTTATCGCATATGCCTCGCGTTCAGTTGTTGACCAGTTGCGCTCCGTCGCGTTAAAGGTGTGTGAGGCCACTGCTATTATTTTCTTTTGGCCGTGTTTATTCTCTTGCATGAGAATGGCCCCACATGCGATATCGCTGGCGTCGGTGGTGAGGGTGAAGAGTCCGGTGAAGTCGGGGAATGAGATGATTGGCGGTGAAGCGAGGCGCTTCTTAATTTTATTGAAAGCCTTGTTGGCTCCTTCGGTCCAGACGAATGTCCGTCCGGGCTTGTTTAGTTCGTTTATGGGGGCTATTAGATTGGAGAACATGTCGGTTCTGATGCTCTCGTTAAGGCGTGTCTCGATGAATTGCCGAATCCATACGAGACGTCCGATGAGACTTTGTAATTCTTTTCTCGTTGTCGGGGGTTTCATGTCGATAATGGCGCGGACATATTCGGGGTCGGCCTTGAACCCGTCGCTATTCACGATGCGACCGAGAAATTTAGCTTCGGACGCAAGAAAAATGCATTTTTCCGGGTTTAGTTTTAATCCGAACTTGCGTAGAGCAATAAATAATTGCTCCAGCGCTGTCACATATTCCTCGAAGGTTTTGGCGTGGACAAGATTATCGTCGATATATGACGATATGTTCGCGCGTGAGGCCACTGTGTCAAGAGCCTCAGCTATGCATCGCGAGAAGATTTGTCCAGCGGATGTTAGACCGAAGGCCAGACGGGTGTATTGGAAACAGCGTCCTTTCCAAGTAAAGGCCGTTTTATGGCGGTCAAGTTCGTCAATGACGATTTGCCAATAGCCATTGCGGAGGTCGAGTGTTGAGAAGTACTTGTTACCTTCGCCAATCTTGTTGAATGTCGAGTCAATGGTAGGTATTGGGTATGGGTCGAGATCGACTAACACCTTGTTGAGGGTTCTCTTGAAATTTGCGACCACTCGAATCTTTCCGTTTTTCTTACGGACGGCAAAAACGGGACTGTTAAATCCTTTAGGGTCGTTGCAAGGTTCGATAACGCCCTCACTTGCCATGCGGGCAATTTCCGCGTCAACGTCATCCTCCAGTGCTTGGGCTATAGGGTGCTGTTTTTGGCTCCTGGACTGGCCGTTGGTTGGTATGCGTATGGGCTTGATGAAAGTGCCCCTTCTATTGTCGTCGGTGCCGAGAATGTCCGCATAGCTGATGAGTAAATCGGCGGTAGCTTCTAATTCCCTACGGCTATGATGGTCTGGAAGTGATAGGCCTACGGTTTGCTTAAGCCAATGGAGTTTTTGGTTGAGAGTCAACCCGTTAGGCGATGATCTGGCTGTGGCTCGTGGTTCCTCGTTGGAAATGGTTAGGGCGCCGTGTGAAAGGTTGTGGGTCGGTTTTATCCTTGGATGGACGGTTGTAGAGAGCGGGACAGTATGTTTTAGCTTGCCAGATGGGAGTGTGCGCGCAAGTTCTACAGTCGCCTTCTGGTTATCGATAGTATAGGATAACAGTGTGTGGTGGCCAAGTATGTTCTGACCGATCAAGATGGGAATGTCTGATGTCGTGATCAGTGTGTCGACGTTGCAGAAGGCGGGGGAAGTATCGTCACCCAAGGTAATGTCGCAGGTGAGCTTGCCCAGAATAGAGATGTTCCCTCCGATTCCCTTGACTCGGATGTTGGATTTGGACATGTGTCTTCTTGCATCTTCAGGTAAGCGAGAAATGGGAATGATGCAAGTCGTGCATCCGGAATCCAACATGCCTACACCGGAGAATGTGATGCCGTTGTTGCGGAGGTTGATCTGAACAAGGGGCGATCGGAGATCAGGTCGGATTTGAAAGTTAAATGTGTGATGATGCTGAGTGGATACATGGACCTGGGAACGAGTCATCACATCTCGTTCGGTCCCAACCGAAAATCCAGTTCGTCGAAGCGCGTCTCGTGTTCATGGTTGTGCTGATCGCTATCTGTTCCAGGTAAACCGGAGTCAGTGGTCACTATGTGTGCTTGAGCATGAGGGGGGTGAAAATATGGGCACCTGTTGCCCTTAAAGCATGCGCGGCCTCGTAAAAAGTTTTTGCACATTGCTTGTTGGCTGGGTTGGCCAGCGCTTCTTTGTGCCCGGTTGTGCTTCATGTTGTAGGTGGGGGCGGTTCGACTTTTCCAGTCAACAATGGATGGGTTCCGCCAGTGGGTTTGCCGCAGTTGCTTGTTCAGATCCAGCAACTGTAGCTGTACGTCGGCTAGTATCTTGTCACTTTCAAGGCTACGAGATTTGTCAGAGTGTGTAGGTTGGCTCGCCATCAGCGCAGTGGTTTCAGCGGCGGTGGTGATGTCCGTTTTGATACCACGATCAAGATAGCGTTGCGCATCGCTGGCTATACCACCCGCTGAGTAGTGTCTGTCCATGGTTTTGACGAGGTGTGGATAGATGTTAGGTGTCCATGCCTTGATCTTTTCACTCATGAGCATGGCCCCCATTAGGGAAAACGCAGTTTCGGCCGTCATCTCAACATTTTGTCTGTCCGACTTGAATTTTGCCGTGATGTGGACTGTGGCCTCTCGGATTGTGTTTTCAAGTCGGCCTGCAAAATCAGTGAGTTTCTCTCCCTCATGTCGCTGAAGGTCCCATGCTCGGCTTAGGTACTGAAAGTTTGTCATTTGGCTCCCGTGGGTGGATATAAGGTAAGCCTTTAGTTCCTCGAACGTGGACGTGGGCTGTCTTGAGTCCTCCATCTGCTGGAAGATGCCTTCGTTCAGTAGTTGCTTTGCCAGCTTGATAAACTCCTTCTCCATTGCAGGATATTCCCTTAATTCTGGCTTAACATGTATGGTGTAAGCCTTATTAAGGTCGGTAATGAAGCGGTTTACATCGCTACCCGGTTCAAAGGTCCGGATGGATTTTGTGGCGTCCCGAAGTGACTGCTGTCGTAATAGAAGCTCATAGTTTGTGGTGTGTTGTTGCAATGTGTGCGATCGATCGTGCGCGGTAGTTTGCAGAGCAGTTAAAAGTTCGTGGAGGTCTGTTTTCAGTTCACTAATGATTAATTGTGCTTGCGGGTTATCTGCCGGCTCCATGTCAATTTTCGTTTGGAGAATCGCTGCTTTTTGCTGTTTTATAAGTGCCAAGATTTCTGATCGAGAAAGGCCGGAGTATTCCATACTTGTTTTGCGGCACGCTTGACACCAGTGTTATATTCTGAGTTGTTGATATCTGTGATATGAATGTTGTGGGCGAGAAATGCGTAAGGTTGCAAAACAAAGATCGTATAGATACTCACAATAACACAGTAATGATGTTATAGAAAATTTTTATAAATAGATTAAGTACAGAGAATAGAATGGAGAAATATGTTCACAGTTAAAGAATGAATTCAGTGATAGTAGTTACAAAGTTCATGTACTGCCCTTGTCTCGTAGTGAAGGGATGGTTTTCTCGGAATTAGGGCAGCGTTCCTAACGGCGGCGATCGTTTGATGTATCGGATGACAGGTGCCGGACGGTGGCGAAGAATCTTTAACACGAGTCGTGTGAAGGAACAAATCTGGTGATAATTATTTGGTCCGTCTATTTATATATTTTCTGTAGGCTCAGAAACGGCAATTTTTGTGCCCCGCGGGAAGCGTTCTGATTGGATATTTATTAATGTATTTTTTTTTTGTTAATTTATCGCAAACGGAAGTTCTGCGTGGAGCCGATGCGTGAGCGACTAACTTTTCATTTTGAGTTGAGAACTCGAAGTGGTAACTTCCGTTTTTTTTTTCTTTTCTTCTTTTCTTTCTTTTTGTTTTTTCAAATCAAGGCAAGATCTCGTATTGTAACAGTGATTAGCTTCAACAATGGATTATATAGCATCACTACCGTTTTTCTACAAGGATGGCTTCAGCCCAAATGTTTACATACCATTAAAAGAAACCAAAACCAATTGTAGCTAAATTATGTTTGTGGAAAGAGGTTTCAATTATTCTCTTTAATATGGTTCCTAAATTGTATGTGTACTAAATTTTGTTTAGAAAATTGTACTCAGCCTGAGTTATAGTCACCCACTGAGATATATATTAGCATATATTACCAGTAAAAAAATTATGTTTATAAATGGATTGGCTCATCTTTGGATCAAAATATTTGTAAGCTCAGTTGAAAATCAAGGTATGACATCTGTATGTTCTGTAAAAAGAGTCACACACACACACATACACACATATATATATAACAGACCAGGTCATTGGCCTAACAAGTAGAGAGTTAACCAATAGTCTGGGCTTCAAGCCCAGGTCAAGTCATACCAAAAACTCAAAAAATAATACTTGATGCTGGCTTGCTTAGCACTCAGCACTATAAGGTGAGAACAAGGGTATAGTGGAGCAATCCTAGGAAAGGAGTAGCACCCTCCCCTACACCTTGGTGTAGTAGTTATTGAAAAGGGAGCCTTCAGGTCACCCTTGACTAAGGTTACCAACTTTACTTAATATATATTGATACACATTGGGCTTTATATATATGGATGTATAATAAGACAGTTATTAGGAGACATGTCAATCAGCTTTACATAATAGCTTTTTGAGCCTTTAATTCTAGAGTTCTTGACTGATTTCAAATTTGGTTTCTCCTTGAATATTTTGCTATGATAATTATATTGAAGATGCTTTACTGCAATCACTGATTGATTTTGACACAGTGTTGAATGAGTAATATGATGGTTTACTATCAACAGCATTATAACAGAAAACAACCACAACTATAGATGGCTTATAGAAATAGGTTAGTCTGATCAAAACAGATGTGCCATTATTTCTACTACTCAGTACATTGATTTACTATTGTCTGCATTGAATGGAAATGGAAGGGTCAAGTTGTTGGATAACCGTTTGCTACCCTATGATGACTGATGTTCATCTGGACGTCCTATGTTGTGTTCAATGATGCTTATGGTCCAACAATGGGGACCCGTGCTGTGAATTTGGAGAAGGCTTCTTTCCAGGAAGAATAAACAATTTACATTTGTGTACATCTTATTCTATTATATTTTTAACTATGATATCTTCTTACAGTTTACTTAATGTACATTCGGGGAGAAGTCCTTAAAACATGAGTGAAAGAATATGCACACAGCCATCTTCACACATGTGCAGTTTGGCATCCAAAAACCCACTAAATAGTTAAACTATTTTCTTAGGGTCATCTGATCTTAACTTCTTAATTCAATGATAGCAATGGCTTCAAATCACTCTGGTGGTCACCATCTGTCAATCACACTGTGTGACACTCCACAGTATCTTTCCACCTGCTTAACCTTTAGACTTTTTAAAAATTATTTACACTACATATCAATGATAAATCTCACTAATCTATTAATGTAACAAAGTCTTTATTTGAGAAACTTAACCCAGAAGATAGCATATGGTTCAGGTATTGCTAAGATGTTTTTTAGAATAGATGCAAAGATTGGAAGAGAATGAAAATTCAAAGGCTTTTATTAGAAAAAAGTATTGTAAAACACAATATTTTAAAAAGTAATTTTCATATTATATTTGTAATCAAGTAGATTGAATAGGGAATAGCAAAAAAAAAAACTTCAATAAAAAAATACATCTCTTTGTTTCACCATACAAAGACCAATTTTCTGATAACTCAGACTGATTATATTTTATAGTCACAGTAAAAAATATAATTCCCGGTGTTGATATCATTTGATGTGGGTTCATTCTAATTTGAAATCAACCCATTTTTGAAAATCTGACAATTCCTATATTCCCAGAGTATAAGGAGACAATGTGAAGTGATTATTCCATTATTTCTTCTATATTTTTATAGCAGTTATTTAAAAAAATTTAGAAATAAAAACAATAGTTCCAATTTTTATTCTAGTGCAAAAGATATTTCTGATCTCTCCCCACCTGATGATTTATAGATTTGCCTGGATTACAAAATTAATAACCCTTGAGCCCTGGAATTTTTCCTGTAAGAGGGTGACTGATCACACCAGGCAACAATCTAATAGCTACTTTAAAGTTTTTTTAAAAGATAAAAAACATAGTTATCTACCCTTGAAGTAGAACTTAAATCTTCAGCAACAAATCTTCCCATAATCATTTGAAAATCATAGGAATGAATAATTTGTCTGCCAATGCCTTATCAGGTTGCCTCCTGGCAATTCTTTTTGGATAAGGCTCATTTTTCAGTAGGCAATGTTGCCATGACAACTAGGTGTCATAACTCATAACAGGGTAGAAGTCAGTCAGCTATTGCAATGGTATTTTAAACTAACAGAAACCTACCAATATTTGATGACATCAAATGGTTACCAAAGAAAGAAACCATTTCTGCTCTGAATAGAGATCAAATTTACGGATCTCCAGTGACTGTATATTTAACAACCAAAAAAAAAAATTTTAAGAATAATCTAGAAAAAAATTCAGCATTTCTTGTCTTCAAATATGGAATTTCATCACTTTGTATTTGTTTATTTTTGACCAATGTGACTCTTCAATGTAGAAACATTGGGGGGTGGGGCTGTTTAAGGTTAAAACGAAACAAAATTGAATAAAAACAACTTTTTTAAGTCACTGTTTAATTTTTGAAAGTAGATTTTTCACAATCAAAAAGTATAAATATATTCTGATTCAAAGAAAAAAAAAAGCAACTAAAAGATTCTCGAGGTGGGGTGCTAATAATATTTTTATTGCATTTTTTGTTTCCCTTAATCAGGGCAGATTTTCTACATCTCAAACTTAAGCTTTGAATAACATTACAATAACTTTAATTTATTGTGGCATTGATTACTCATATTAAGAATCTTTTTTTTTTTTTTTAATAAGACATCACTATGCTGTTGGTGAATGAAATTTTTTGCCACAACCAGAAGCAAACCCAAGTATCAATATAAGATAACATTCTCAAGTTTATCAGCGAATGGAATTTTCCATTATCAACTCAGAGGCAATTTTCAAGACAAATTAATTCTGCAACCCGTCCTGTAAGTATTATCAGCAAGGTAACCTGCATACGTGCCAGGAGACTTAACCTGCATACGTGCCAGGAGACTTAACAATGACTAGCATAGTTCACGTTGCACCTAGTGAATCTATGACTAGCAACGCTCGAGACTTGGCTCATATAGACCTCCTCCCTAAATCCCACAATAAAGAAGGCCCTTGTGTCAAATCCTGCCTGGTGGAAGTCTAGGTCAGGTCGATTTGTGTACTGGTAGTAATTGTTGGTGGTTTAACAAGATAAATAACGACACAAGCAAACCAGAGCAAATTAGAGCTTTGGGATGTCATTTCGGTGATAAGCGAAACGTTTATCGCAGTCAAAACATTCCGTACCATTGGGAAAAGAAAAATGTTTAAATGTCATTTAATAAATATTTTTTCAATTGAAACTTTTTGTTGATCTCAATAATTCAAATAAAAAAATATGGATTATGAATAATAAAAAAAATTCACTTGTAAAGAGGAAATGGAGATTAAATTTTTGGTAATTGACAGCGATAAAAGATCACTTCCTTTTTTTTTTCATATAAAATTCAGGATTTGTTATTTTTCTGTGGGAAAAAATAGACTAATTTTAAATTAAAAATAAAACACCATAAAATCGAGAAATTTCTTCATTTTAATCATAAAATAAATATAGTTTATTTATGATTAGTGTCCTCGGAACTTTCTTTAATGAATATAATTTAAGTTTACACCGTTTTAAACACATGTTATTGTTGTGTACAAAATTCAGCTGCTGTTTGTTTTAAATAGTAAATATAATTAATAATTTTGTATTTTTTTGTTTTTTGTTTTGGTTTGTTTTGTTTTGTTTTTTTCAATGAACAAAATTTTGTATTTTAAGTGATTGGCTTTAATTCAAATGACAAAACGCGTTTTCTGCTGTGAAGTCATATTTTGGTAAGTAATGCAGTTTCCTTCTTTATTTTGTTTCAAATTAAATTTTATCTTTGAAGTTAATTATATACGGTCACGTTCCAGATTCATATTAAAAAAAACAAAAAATATTTCATACTCGAAAACCTTAAGCTATCTAACTGTGTGTAAATGTGTTAACTATTAAGATGAAAAATCGTTTTACCTATGGTTCTTGAATTGTTTTGAAAATAATTTGATTTTTAAATTCACCGTAAATTAGTGGCTATTTATTGAGAGTAGGCTGCAGGTCCTATCTTTCCAATCCAAAATTTGACCCAGCTTAACCCCGACTCAAACCAAAGCTAACTGTAAACCCCCGACCATAATAATTTGAGTATTTTTATATGAAATTGGAAGATAACCTAAAACAGTTTGATTTATAATTTTTCCTTTATTTTCATTTTTAGATAAAAACGTCTGTAAAAAGATGTTCAGTTTTAATTCACTGTAACAGTTACAAAAATGTTCTAGTCCACCTTATCCTTTGGATAAAACGGAACGTCCAACTTTACAAGTAATTCATTTTAGTTAATTCCTTAAAAATACCAATTCCCATTTGAAAAATTCAGAGATTTCCAAAATGACTGCGAAGGAAATCATCAGTATTTAGCTAGCTGTGAACCCACAATTGCCCTTGTTAAGGGAATATTATATAGGGCAGAAGGTGGATATATTTTGTTTCAAGAAGGCCAGAAAGATTAACAGAAAATTTCTTATTGCATTCTAAGTGAAAAGAATTGAGAAACAACTGAATAGATTATTTGATATTTCTTCATATTGCTGTAAATTGCCTATCTTAAGATGTGAGAACATTGCTGTGAAGTGTAACAAAGAAAATTGCCAATCACTGCCTTATGTTTGTACACATTGTAGTAGTCTCTAATAAAATGTTAAACTGACAACACGTGCCTCTGTCTACATTATTGTCTTGTTTCTATCACTTGATACACTGAATAGTGAAATATAACATATGGTGTCAGAAGTACCAACGAACTTTTAACACCCAAGGGAAAAAAAAAAAAAATATATATATATATATGTATATATATATTGTGACGTGGCATTGAAATATTTATCCCAGGACGGGGGTTTATTTTTCGCACGTGTGAAGTTGGGACAGTCTGGCACTTGATCCCTCACAAAATAAGTCCCAGTTAAGATTCCTTCTTCGGACACATGGGAACTGGCAGATGATGTGGGGGTTAATTTGGGCTAGACTGACCGCCGCTGGCAAGACGTTTCCATTTTTCACGTTACACACACCCACCAGACCACTTCGTCTTCCTACCCCAAGGATAATGGAAGATATGGGCCTCTAGGTTTAGATATATTATTATTTATCATAGTCAACAATTCCAATTTCCCGTGTAATATTTTTAAAGGACATTTACCTAGAATAAATTGAAGCGAATGAAGCTGAAAAGGAACATGCAAAAGAAGGCAACTCAATAGGCAAACAACACAACGAATAAATTTCGACACGAGGAGACATCTAAAATATAACAAGGTTTTAATATGTGCGGACAATAATTAAAGCGCCGGCTATATTACCAGCAAACAAGCCTTAAATAT
Source organism: Sepioteuthis lessoniana (assembly GCA_963585895.1). Lineage (NCBI taxonomy): Eukaryota > Metazoa > Mollusca > Cephalopoda > Myopsida > Loliginidae > Sepioteuthis > Sepioteuthis lessoniana. Next base: position 151,850 of record CAUZXS010004514.1, on the reverse strand, counting down.
AAATGTCTTTCTTTCTTCCTTTTTCTTTTCTTTTCTTTCGTCTTTCTTTAAATTGAGAGAGAGAGAGAGAGAGAGAGAGAGAGCCTACAATTGCAATACTTAGGAGGGGGTGGAGGGAGAAAATGGTTTTAAGGTTTACTTGGCTTCTTCTGAGATTTCTTTCCTTTCACGGGCTAGCGGGATTCTGTGGAGCTCGGCTTGAAGGCATCTGCTATCTCCTGTCCAAGAGCTCTATTTCACTTCTTCGCCCGGAGTTTTGGCGACAGATCACACGTCCTCTCACGACGACCGCCATTCTAAAACTGAATTCTTTATTCCTATTTCCTCTGACGAAAAAGCTACTTCTGCTTTTAGGGTTCTGGCCAATCATTTAGCCTCTTTCTTCTTCCTTCACCCTGTCAGGCGATTCATTCGGACTACTATCATGACCTCAATGTTCCCCTTCTCTGTCCAGCCGGTTGATGTTATGGAGTGCAGATAGCTTGACCTACATTCTAATTTCCTCTTTTTAACGGTCAGTCTTTGAGGCCTGTTAATTCAAACACAGAAGGGTAGGGGAAATTTCTTATTTCTCTCCTCCCAGTGGGAGACCATGTGACAATACACAAAAAGAAGAAAAATGCAATCCTTGCCACACCCGAAAGAACTAAACTTCTAGACGTCAGAAAATTTGGCACAAACTTGGATGAAATGGCAAAAGCAATTCACACTATTTTTGATAGCCACCGGAGAAGTCAAAAAAACAAAAAAGTGAAAACCTCCATCTTACTAACAAGCATAGGAAAGAAGGGCAGAGAGGTATATTCAACTTTTGAGTTTGAAAACGAACAATTCAAATATAACCTGGAAATCGTAATTGAGAAATTTAGCAACTACTGCCAACCTAGAAAAAATCTCACTCTTCTAACACAAATTTTTTACTTGCAAGCAAAAAGACCATCAAAGATTTGATGACTATGTCACGGGCTATAAAGTAAAGCAAACCAGTGTGAGTTCGGAAATTTCTTACAAGCTTGTAAAAGACATGCTAGTTTGTGGACTATGAGACTACACCCTGAGAGAGAATGCTCCAAGAACCAGACTTAACTCTGGAAAAAGCAATACAAGCTGGACAAAGTGTGAAAGAAATGAGAAGAGAAACAGAATTAATGACCAAAATACCTGAAACAGAAAATATTGATCATGTCCAAAAGTGTGGTAGAAATCATCGTCATCATGTCGTGCTATCAGCACAGATATTTCTGACCCTCTCTTGCCACCCCTCCCTATCGTCCATTGCCCCTGGCAGGTCTTCCGGGCTACATCCAGTATCGTCACATACATATTTACCAACCCCTCCACTCAGGCAGGATATGACACAAGGTCAATTTTTTTTTTAAAGCAAAGTTTAACAGGTTTGAATTCAGAGTTTTCTTTCTCCTAGACTAGTTGCCTCACCAAGGCTGAAGAACCTAGTCTGCCCTACTATTTACCCATAGCTGGAGGGAGAATAATTAGATTCATACCTTTCCCAAGGGTATTAGTGCTATGTGAAATGCAATCAGTCTCGTTCAGGATTTGAAACTCGCATCGCCATGTCCATTTCCTCTCGACGATAACCATTACACCACAGGCACCTGCACCAGTATCATCACATAGCTGCTGTATGTATGTTCGAGCTGGACGTCCTACCTTTGCTCGTCCCTGTGAAGGGGTCCATAGGAGTACATCACTTAAGTGTTCGTCCCTACTTCTCCAGCAGTGTTCTGCATGTCTGGTTCGTCTAACTTTGATAGTTTTCATGACGGATGGCAGGTGGCCGTACAGTTATTGTTTTGTGGGGTGCTGTCTCCAGGATTTGTTCAATATTGCTCGCAGCATTCTCGTGTAACTGTCGTCAAGCTTTTTCTCCATACATTTTGTTAGCGTCCATGTGGTGCATCCATATAGCAGTATCGATACTACCGCTGCTTGGAAGAAACTGCGCTTCATTTTATCGGTCAGGTCTGACTCCCATACGACCGATAGCCTATTGATAGCTGTCCATGCCTTTGCTAGTCGTATGTCGATGTCTGTCTCGGTTGATGAGACACTGCTTCCTAGGTAGGTGAACTTGTCAACCAGTTTCAGTGCGCTACCGTTTAGTGTGGAGATGTCGCCTGTTTGATTGAGGCATATATATTCCGTCTTGTGTGCATTGACATTGAGGCCAATGCCAGCAGTTGCTCATTCCAGACTATGTAGCAGGGTTTCAGTTTGTGTGGGTGTATTTGCCAGAAGTGCTATGTCATCGGCGTAGTCAGTGTCAGTAATTGTTTTAGTGGGATACCTTCTGCTTCTTTCTTTTGTTAGCTTGAAACCATTTTCTTTGATTTTATCAATAGATGTTCTAAGCATGTAGTCTAGACATATGATAAAGAGGTATGGCGCAAATGTATCTCCGTGCAGTACACCTGCTACAATATCGAAATAGTCTGTGTCTCCATCCGGAGAGCGGACTTTTACCTGAGTGTTTCTATAGAGCATCATAATGACTGCAACTGTTTCTTCTGGTAGGCCGTATGCGAGAAGGATTTGCTCCATCTTTTCTCTGTGAATAGAATCAAAGGCCTTAGTAAAATCGACAAATAATATTGTTGCCTGTAGGTTTTTTTGTGCGTACACCCTCAAGAATTCAACGGATAGTCAAAATTTGTGTGGTGGTAGATCTATTTCTCCAGAAGCCATTTTGGTTCTTCCTAAGTATGTTGTCAATTTTGGGTTCTATGTGGTTGCGTAGTAGGGCATTGTATATCTTGGCTGCTATGGATGTAAGTGTTATACCTCAGTAGTTCTTGGCTAATCTGAGGTTGCCTATAGGATTTTGATTATATACAGCATTACAATGTCGGAGCAGTATGTCGTCGAATTTCCTGGTTTTCCACACTTCTAGGGGTATTTCATCGAGCCCTGCTGCCTTCCTATTTTTAATTTTTCTCAGTACCGAGTCCAGTTCTACTTGAGTAAACGGTCCTAGTTTGATGTCTAATTGCTCACTTATAATTCTCGTGACTGGTTCATGAGTAACTTCCGGAGGGTTTCTGAGTAAATTCTCAAAATGTTGTTTCCACAGGTGTATTTGATCTTGTTGGCTAGTAGCTTTCAGTTTAGCTTTGGCAGTACTCTTCCTTCTACTCACTTCATTTATCATTTGCCATGCTATCCTAGATTGTCTATCTTCCACCGAGTCTCTAATCTTATCGATCTGATTTTGTATGTATTCTGTTTGTTCTTTTAGGTATATGTTAACTAATTCTTTTTGTACCTTTTTAAGTTTCAGGCATTGGTATTGTTTGGGTTCTTACTATTGCATTTGGAAGCAGTTTTCACATCTGCACACTTTTTTCTAACTGCGAATGTCTCCCATGAGACTCTAGGTTTAGCTCTTTGTTTAGTTGGAATGAATTCAGCTACTGCTTCTAAGTGGGCATTGACGAAATTCTTATAGTCTTCATTTGGAATAGGTGTTTCTGTCTGTTCTTGTAGAGCATTGTATTTGTTTCTTAGTGCTAATGTGTATTTATCTCTAATATCTGTTATTAAGCAGGGCCCAGTCATATTGTTTGGTGGTCGTTGTTTGGGTGTCATTCTTTTGTAGGCTCAGTTGTATTTTTGCCCTGACAATTTGGTGATCGGTAGACACACCATCAAATGAGGAGTAAGCTTCACAATTTAATGCACTATTATTCCATTTCTTGTTTATTAATACGTAGTCCATCTGTGCTTTGGTATTGTTTGGGTATGTGTAGGTCCAAAGTTTTCCCTCCCTTTTTTGAAAGCTTGTATTGAGGCATGTTAATCTATTTTCTATCGTGAAATCTGTTACATGTTATCCATTTCTGTTTGAAGAGTTATGTAGGCTAAATTTGTGGTTTCGGTTTTTACCAGTTTGAACATTCGTGTCCCCACCAATGATGAGAACGTTGTGTTTTGGGATCCTCCGAACAAGAGAAGATAACTCATCATAGAAAGTGATGAGTTCAGGTTCTTCACTTACATTAGTAGGGCTGTAGATGATTGTAGTTCTGGGGTTGCCATTGAAACTTGCTACTATCATCCTAGGTTGTATTTTCTCTATGCTATTTAGTGATTTTAGGGCTTGTGGTCCTATAAGCATACCAACACTTCCTATCGTAGCCTTGACAGAATTTTTTCATGCTGATGCAGGGGCTAGCGTCCATCCAATACCAGAATCACTTTGTTATGTATGTATCTGTGCTCTTGAATGCATATTATATCTATGTTATGTTCTATTGCCGATACAGTCAGCTCTGGTAATTGTCCTATTTTATTTAAAGCTCTAATGTTGAAAGTCGCTATTTGTATTGTTTGCATTTGAGTAATTTTTGTTGTCGGAGCTCTGTAGCTGATTTTTCGAACACTGAAGCCAGGGCTCTAACCTCAGCAGGACGTGCCCCTTTTTTACCCTCACGAAGAGCGATGCGATTTGGACCAGTGGTTTGAGTGTGGGTCATGTTTATCTTTCGATGGCTGTTTTTATTCTCATCCATAGAAGCCACCCTTATGGATGAGCAGCAGTAGTTCTTCAATCGAACTAATCGGTTTGGTTTGGTGGGTTTTATGGCATATCAACCTTTGTAGGTTATTTAACACCAAATCCATTTTTATGTAAATAATCAGTTCTATTTAAAACAATTCAGTTTAGCATGAGTACACAGTTTAATTGTCAAAAACATTTCTATTTCAAACTATTCAAGCAATTATATATAACAATTCAGTTTAGTGTAAGTACGGTTTCAATGTCAAAAATAGTTCAATTTAAAACAATTCAGTTTAGCAAAAGCACGCAGTTTAAATGTAAGTGCAGTTTAATTGTAAAACACATTTCTATTTCGAGCTATTCAGTGTAGTCAAGCAATTCTACTTCAGCTAATTCAGTTTAGTAAAAGTACAAATTTTGTTTACACACAGTTACATGTCAGAACAGTTCTATGTTAAACAATTTAGTTTAGTGTAAATACAGTTTCAATGTCTAAAAACAGTTGTATTTGAAATAATTCAGTTTAACACAAGCATGCAGTTCAAATGTAAGCACGGTTCAATTGTCAAAAAACATTTCTATTTCAAGATATTCAGTTTAGCATAAGTATGCCGTTAGTTCTATTTAACCCAGAGATAAGGCCCTATCAGGTGCTACCACACCGGGCCAGAGTGGACTTGGGAGCAATGGCAATGAAGGGGTGCTCTGTATTCCCCAAGGCCTCAGCATTACTGGGACCTCACCATCAGACTGTTAAGTGTCGTATCCAGGACACTTGTTGGGAGGTCTTACCCCTCTGCAGAGGTGCAGTCAGTGTATTCTACAGTCCCAGCCGACTGGGCAATCGAACTAATCGATCCTGGCCATTGTTCCGTAGTATTCAAATGCCCAGGACCAGGTTAGGCATCAGAGGGTTCATCCTCTTGCCTTTACATCCACCATGCTGCTTCCCATGGATTTCAGGGGAAAAAAAAAATTTTTTTGTTCCTATATTTTCATTATTAAGTTTTAACTTAGTTAAAGTCCACTTGGCCTAGGGGTTAGAGTGTTCGCCAATGGCCCGGGAGACCTGGGTTCAATCCCAGGTCGAGTCATACCAAAGACTCAAAAAATGGTACTTGATGCCTCCTTGCTTAACACTCAGCATTATAAGGTACGGATCAAGGGTAAAGTAGAGCAATCCAGGGAAGGAGTAGCGCCCTCCCCTACACATTGGTGTAGTAGCTATCGAAAAGGGAGCCTTCGGGTTACCCTCGACTATGGTCAACTTTTTATGCATCCATAATAAGTCTATTTCAAATTTAATTTAAGGGTTTTTTTTGGTCGGTGGGGGGGGGGTTAAAGGGGTCTAATATGTCCAATAGTTATAGTTTCTTTGGCTTGGTTCAAAATTTTGATTTCAGCTTTACAGTTTAGATTGTTCTTCCATTTAAGGCGCACATACTATACAGCTCTGATTTTACTATGGTAATATTAAATAAAATCACATGTATTTTAAATGACAGTTTAGCAAAGTAAGGAAGACAAGATGGCTGACACATTAAAGCAAGAAGACATAATACCTAACTGTATAAACGACTGCACATATTGCTCAACAGCACATAACAAAAGTAAGTGCCCAGCATATAACAAAAACTGCAGTAAATGCGGCAGGCATGGTCATTTCCCAAAAATGTGCAGAAGCAAAAATAAAAATCCTCATAACGTGAAAACACATGACAGAAGCCACCATGTGTTTGAGCACTATCAGGGTAGAAACAACGACTATAACAGACCTATTAAAACAGTATGAAGACTGCTTGGTAGAAATAGGCAAACTACCATACATTCATCACATAACCATTGATTGGTTTGGTTTGTTTGGTTTTATGGCATATCAACCCTTGCAGGTTATTCAACGCCAAATCCATTTTTACGTAAATAATCTGTTCTATTGAAAACAGTTCAGTTTAGTATAAGTACACAGTTTAATTGTCAAAAACATTTCCATTTCAAACTATTCAAGCAGTTATATGTAATAATTCAGTTAAGTGTAAATACAGTTTTAATGTTGAAAAACAGTTCTATTTCAAATAATTCAGTTAAGCATAAGCACGCAGTTTAAGTGTACGGTTTAATTGTCAAAAAAGTTTCTATTTCAAGCTATTCAGTTTACTCAATTCATTTTAGCATAAGTATGCTGTTAGTTCTATTTAACCCTATCAGGTGCTACCACTCTGGGCCAGAGTGGACCTGGGAGCGATGGCAATGAAGGGGTACTTCACATTCCCCAAAGCTCCAGCACTGCTGGAACCTCACCATCAGATTTAGTGTCACATACAGGACACTCGTTAGGGGGGGGGTCTTACCCCTCTGCAGAGATGCAGTCAGTGTATTCTACAGCCCCAGCTGACTGGGCAATACACAGATTTAAATGTCAGACAGTTTTATTTCATATAATTCAGTTCAGCATAAGTACACAGTTTAGATGTTAAAAACAGTTCTATTTCGAGCAATTCAGTTCAGCACTAGTACGCAGTTCCAATGTCAAAACAGTTCTATTTTAAACAATTCAGTTTAGCATAAATATGCAGTTTAAATACAAAAATCAGTATAGTGAAAGAAGCACAGTTTAGTTCTATTTAACCCATAGATAGGACCCTTATCAGGTGCTACCACTCCGGGCCAGAGTGGACCTGGGAGCGATGGCAATGAAGGGGTACTCCACATTCCCCAAAGTTCCAGCATTGATGGAACCTCACCATCAGATTGTTTAGTGTCATATCAGGACACTCGTTGGGTGGGTCTTACCCCTCTGCAGAGAAGCAGTCGGTGTATTCTACAGCCCCAGCTGACTGGGCAAACATAACCATTGAACCAATGGTAAAACCAATAATAAATCTGCTACAAAACGTTCCATTCAAAATGAAGCATAAATTTTAAAAAAGAACTGGACAAAATGACTAAAATCGAAATAATAAAACTCAAACAGGAACCGACAGATTGGGTAAACTTGCTGGTTGTAGTGGAAAAAGTGAACCCTGGACCCTAAAGACTTAAATAAAGCAATAAAAAGGGAGCATTACAAACTGCCAACAGCCAAAGAAATATTTGCAGAGATGAAAAATCCAAAATTCTTTACCAAACTGGATGCATCAAAGGGATAGTGACATATACCAGTTGATAAAAAAAGTTCCAAGCTATTGACATTTAATTCACCATTTGGATGGTAATTCCTTTTGCAGATTACTGTATGAGATACACAGTGCCTCTGAAAATTTTCAAACACAAATTGCAAAGATAATAGAAAGAATAAAAAACTCCAAAGACAATATATTAATTTGGTCGGAAACGCTGGAAGACCACATTGTGAAATTAAAGAAAGATTAAGTGAAAATGGTCTAAAATTGAATGGAATAAGATGTGAGTTTGCAAAAACACAACTCACATATACCAAGGACATCATGTAATGGAATTGAACCAGATCCAAATAAAATAAAAGGCAATAATACAAATGCCAAATCCTAAAAATAAAAAAGACATACAAAGATTCCAGGGAATGACCAATTATTTATGTAACTTTATATCTAACTATTCCGAAATAACTACGCCACTTAGAACGTTACTACACAATATACTCTGGTCATTTGACTAACCACAAATACAAACCATGGAAAACCTAAAAAAATTTTAAAAAAGTAATAACAAGTACCAACATTACAATTTTACAACCCTGAACTACAAATAAAAATGCAAGTAAAAAAGGACTAGGTGCTGTTCTATTACAAAAACACCAAGATAACTGGTTACCTACAGCATACACTTCTAGAAGTACAACTAATACAGATCAAAATTATTGTCCTATCAAACTAGAAACATTAAGTGTAGTATTCGCGTGCTAAAAGTTCCATCAATTCATATATGGCCAAAAATTTATTATCAAAAACAATCAAAAGCCACTGAAGCAGATATTTCAGAAATCAATATTAAGTGCACTGCCAAGAATACAAAGATTTTTAATGACATTGCAAAAATATGAATTGGAACTTGTGTACATCTCTGGAAAACAATCAATCATTATTGATACATTATCACGTGCATGTATATCAGATAATACGTAAGAAATAAAAGATAGCAAGATGGAAAAATACATCCATACAAGACAAAAAAACAAATATCCAATGAGTGACCATAAACACAATGTATATTGAAGCGAAACAGCTAAAAACCCAACACTACAAATGTTAATATATAACTACAGAATGGTCATGTGATTATAAAAAAATACTTCCAGCAATTACATCTTACATGCCAATCTGAAACAAAATATCAATAACCAAAGGATTAGTGCTGAAAGGAACAAGGATAATAGTTCCAAGTTCACTATGTAAAAAAGCGCAACAAAAAATTCACACAGGACACTTAGGAATGGGAAAATGCATAGCAAGAGCAATACTATACTGGCCAAACATAAAACAAATGATTGGCGAATGTCAACATTGCACACAACATAGAAACCAACTATCAGTTGAAACTCAACTAAAGCACAAAATTCCAGTTTCTCCTTGGACAAAAGTTACAACAGACAAATTTAATCTGAACAACATCATGTATAATAATAATTATACAACAAAATTCTTCCATATACAATCGCCGAAAAACTGTGAATCGATACTGTAATCAAAAAATGTAACACACTTTTGCAACATTTGGAGTGCCACAAATAGTAATCAGTGACAATGGTCCGGAATATATAAATCCGAAAAGTTTAAACAATTTGCAAACGATTGGGATTTCAAACACAACTACAAGCCTAAACTATCCTCAAGCAAATGGATTAACGGAGAGAAACAATTAAAAAAAAAAAGAAGAAAAAAACACTCACAAAAGCGTATGAGAGCAAACAAGATCTGTACTTAGTTCTATTATTGCCAAGAAGTACACCTTTAAAAGATGGATCCCCACCTGAAGAGAATAATACAAACAAATCTCCCTAACATAAAACACAATATATATTTAAAATAATAAATGAATAATGATAAGAAAAACTGAGAATTACCAATGCTAAAACCAATTGATAAAGTCAGGATAAAATTCCAAGAAAAATGGAAAAGAAAAGGTATAATTCTGAAAAACTCCAACAACCAAGATCATATATAGTAAAAACTGAACAAGGACTAATCATAAGAAATAGACGACACCTACTAAAAACACAAGAGAAAATAAACAATCCAATAACAAACAAACACAATTATGAAAATATATTCAATAACACAAAAAAAGGAATATTCCCACTCCAACTAACAATACAACGAAAAATATTACTAGAAGAGGTAGGTTAATTAAAACACTCTTAAGGTACAAAAAAAAATAAAAAATAAAATGTGCACACACTATCAAAAAGAAAAAAAATTCTTTTATAAAAAAAAAACAAGGATGTTATATACCCACACTACTCCTACTACAACCTTAGACTTCCAGTTGCTCTGTAACCTCCCACCACGTTATATTTGTACACATTGTACTAGTCACTAATAAAATGTTACACTGACAACACATGCCTCTTTCCACATTATCCTCTAGTTTCTATCACTTGATACACTGAATAGTGAAATATAACACATAGTTTGCACTTGTCTTCCTAACAAGAAAGTAATCTTAATTCTATGGTTGTTTTTTGTTTTCATTGTTTAATTTGGATGAGTTCATGTCCTGATTTTCAAAATTTAAATTTACCTCCAATAATCTTCTTTTTTCTGGTAAATAATATTGTGACATTTTCCTTAATATTTGACATGTATGCTAGACCTGTTATTAAACACATGCAAATTTTGAAATTTCAGGTTCATATTGAAAAGAGGGAATATTTAAAAGATCAGAGACAGAAAATAGGACCAAAAGGCAGTTTCCAGTTGGTATAACAAAGTTGAGTGAGGATGAGTGACCTGAGCAAGAGAAATCTGAGAATGATTTTACTAGTGGAGAAATGATCAGTGTGGATTTTAGAAGAATAAAATCAGTACATTGTTTTTTGTTTTGAAGAATGATACAATTTATTGTCAAAATGAAAAGAAGCAAGAAATATTGTTTAATTTTTGTCTAAGTAGAAAAATATAAAAACATGAAATTGTTTTTCTAACCAGAAAAAGATAGAAAGGAAAGTTAAAATGTATGTTTTTAATTGTGCTGAAAGTATCATTGAAGCCAGCATAGCCAAAACAATGATAAGCTGGACAAATACGGTCAGATAAAAGGGTCAAATCACAAAATCAGGTGCACACATCATTGTATGGGAACCATATCAGACCTTGAGAAATTGAAAATTTTGATTTTATTTTTTCTTCAGAAGACAGAGTAATTTGCCTGATGTGACGTGTTGATCACGTGAGGAGAGGACTTCCCACTGCTGAGAGAGGAGCACAGCTGCCGATACACAGAAATGGGAGGCACCCCACCCCTTGGTAATAGTCACAGAGATTCACCGTTGGAGTTGCAGAAAACAATTATGAATAGAATTAATTGCTGAAATCTAATCATGGAGAAAACTATTGATGAGATAAGCCCACTTGGAAACAATTATATAAACTCAGTTTTTGCGGAAAAAAAATAGCCAAGGTCTAGAGAGAAACAGCAGTGAACCCACTATGCTCTGTATTTGAAGCCTTGAGCCAGACCTTCTGAGACAGAGAAGTGAGAATCACAAATTAGTAAAGGAAACCTGATGAAACAGAAAATTTGGCTCAATTGGAAACTGAAACGACTTAGTTTTTTTAAAGACTGTGTTTACTGCTGCAACTAGCCTGACTACTGAGATAAAAGGGATCAGGTCTCTGAATTGCATTACCTCACTTACCAGGAAGGGACTTTTATGATCAGACTTTTTCATTTTTAAAAGGAGAACTGACTTAATTATTTTTTTAAACGGACTTTGTTATTTTGTTTGCCAACTACACTTTGGTTTTATTAGTTATTGAACACACTGTGTTGTTTTATCTTTAGCCTTTGACTTCAATTTATTTTTCTTTGAATGATCAACTCTGGTTTGTTTGGCGATCGGCAAAGGCTGACTTCAGTTGTCTGGATCTAAAACAACGTGGGCATATGAGCGAAAAAGCCTAGGTTCAATCCTTCAATGGAGCAGTGACCTGTCAGTGGCCTTGGCAATCAACTGGGTGACATTGGGATCTATTGACAAAGATGCTGTCAAAAGATACAAAAAAAATTCAGCAGAAACAGAAAGGTTAGACAGACTGCAACAAAATCCTTTGTGTGTTACTTCCTCGACATCTTCCAGTGAAAAAGCAATGGATGACAGTTTTGAGTCAGGAAGAAAGTCTAAAGGACCTTACAGTATTTTAAAAGATATTCTATGGAACTTATTAGGGGTGATGTATTACCAAACCTTCGGGCTTGTCTTGCTAATGCTTTTCTATTAAATCTAAAAGATATGGGCTTTCTTAATCCAAGTATTCCTTTAAAAGACATTATTCTAGACAAATCTAAAATAGATAGGGAAAAAGTAACTATTCATCAAAAGCATGTCCAGGACTATGACAATCTCATTTGTATTGGAGTTGATTGCAGAGTGGATAAGAACATTTTGCTATGCAAGGAGATTACAGAAGAAAATGGTGAGAAAACTATTTAAACAAAAGCAAAAAGGACCAGATCACCACTTCACATTCACAAGAGAGATGAGCATTTCAAGTAAATCTCTCACCCACTGAGTCATACCCAACATTGGTGCAACTAGTATTCGTTTAGCAGAGGATGTTTCTGCTGTTCTAGAGTACAACAGTGTAAATACTGTTAAGACAGTTCTAGTGGACAATACCAGTACAAACACTGATAATGAACCAGGGATGGTGACAGCTCTGGAGGAAAAAAATAAAAAGGAAGGTGTACACCATTGGCTGTTTACTTCATCAAAATGAACCTCCATTTAGAGCCATCTTTAAAGCAATTGATGGAACTATGAGAAGCCCTACTACTTTCACTGGTTCTCTAGGAAAACTTTGTGGAAGTAATTATCATGTTTTGCTCTAGGTAAAATTTAAGCTTATCAATCTCCCTCTGGATAATTTTTATTTCCAGCAAAAGTGACAAATCAACCGGCTCTCGTGGGAGGCATGCAGAAATATCATATATCTAGTGATATGTTTCATCAGCCTCTCTAATGTTGACATGTGTAGGTAGCTTATGTGGCATTTAAATGATTTCCCACTAAGTCAGGATTCGACACATGGTCGTTTTATAGTGGGAAGCCACACATAAATCAACACTCATGCATGCATATTTAAAAAAAAAAAAGTATTTGATCCTTTTGGTATACCCCATATAGGAACAGCTCAAGCACCAAGCTATCAACTTAGCCCTGCAAAGTAGGTATTGCCTGAGAGAAGACCCAATCCCTCTGGGACTAGACAAACCACTCAATACCACCCACCCAAAGTCAGCCTGAGTAAGGGCGTAGTATTTGACTGACTTCCCACTGACACTAGGTCATTTTATAAAAGGAAGCGATGCACAAATCAAGACTCATGTGCAGCCCTGTCAGCACTCTCTTTTTGGGGTGCCTCAGATGCTGAGCAATAAACTCAACCCTGCAAAGTAGGTACAGCTAAGAAATAGGGAAAGTATTTGTTTAAAAAAAAAAATCAGTTTTTGTGTTATCGATAAACAATGTTTTCGTTTGATTTGTTTCTTTTTTACCCATTATAGGTAGGTACAATAAAAAGAAGCTAAGAAATAAACATCTAACATTATAGGTAGGTACAATAAAAAGAAGCTAAGAAATAAACATCCAGCATTATAGGTAGGTACAATAAAAAGAAACTAAGAAATAAACATCTAACATTATAGGTAGGTACAATAAAAAGAAACTAAGAAATAAACATCTAACATTATAGGTAGGTACAATAAAAAGAAGCTAAGAAATAAACATCTAACATTATAGGTAGGTACAATAAAAAGAAACTAAGAAATAAACATCTAACATTATAGGTAGGTACAATAAAAAGAAACTAAGAAATAAACATCTAACATTATAGGTAGGTACAATAAAAAGAAACTAAGAAATAAACATCTAACATTATAGGTAGGTACAATAAAAAGAAGCTAAGAAATAAACATCTAACATTATAGGTAGGTACAATAAAAAGAAACTAAGAAATAAACATCTAACATTATAGGTAGGTACAATAAAAAGAAACTAAGAAATAAACATCTAACATTATAGGTAGGTACAATAAAAAGAAACTAAGAAATAAACATCTAACATTATAGGTAGGTACAATAAAAAGAAGCTAAGAAATAAACATCCAGCATTATAGGTAGGTACAATAAAAAGAAACTAAGAAATAAACATCTAACATTATAGGTAGGTACAATAAAAAGAAACTAAGAAATAAACATCCAGCATTATAGGTAGGTACAATAAAAAGAAGCTAAGAAATAAACATCCAGCATTATAGGTAGGTACAATAAAAAGAAGCTAAGAAATAAACATCCAGCATTATAGGTAGGTACAATAAAAAGAAACTAAGAAATAAACATCTAACATTATAGGTAGGTACAATAAAAAGAAGCTAAGAAATAAACATCTAACATTATAGGTAGGTACAATAAAAAGAAACTAAGAAATAAACATCTAACATTATAGGTAGGTACAATAAAAAGAAGCTAAGAAATAAACATCCAGCATTATAGGTAGGTACAATAAAAAGAAGCTAAGAAATAAACATCCAGCATTATAGGTAGGTACAATAAAAAGAAACTAAGAAATAAACATCCAGCATTATAGGTAGGTACAATAAAAAGAAGCTAAGAAATAAACATCCAGCATTATAGGTAGGTACAATAAAAAGAAGCTAAGAAATAAACATCCAGCATTATAGGTAGGTACAATAAAAAGAAACTAAGAAATAAACATCTAACATTATAGGTAGGTACAATAAAAAGAAGCTAAGAAATAAACATCTAACATTATAGGTAGGTACAATAAAAAGAAACTAAGAAATAAACATCTAACATTATAGGTAGGTACAATAAAAAGAAGCTAAGAAATAAACATCCAGCATTATAGGTAGGTACAATAAAAAGAAGCTAAGAAATAAACATCTAACATTATAGGTAGGTACAATAAAAAGAAACTAAGAAATAAACATCTAACATTATAGGTAGGTACAATAAAAAGAAGCTAAGAAATAAACATCCAGCATTATAGGTAGGTACAATAAAAAGAAACTAAGAAATAAACATCTAACATTATAGGTAGGTACAATAAAAAGAAACTAAGAAATAAACATCCAGCATTATAGGTAGGTACAATAAAAAGAAGCTAAGAAATAAACATCCAGCATTATAGGTAGGTACAATAAAAAGAAGCTAAGAAATAAACATCCAGCATTATAGGTAGGTACAATAAAAAGAAACTAAGAAATAAACATCTAACATTATAGGTAGGTACAATAAAAAGAAGCTAAGAAATAAACATCTAACATTATAGGTAGGTACAATAAAAAGAAACTAAGAAATAAACATCTAACATTATAGGTAGGTACAATAAAAAGAAGCTAAGAAATAAACATCCAGCATTATAGGTAGGTACAATAAAAAGAAGCTAAGAAATAAACATCCAGCATTATAGGTAGGTACAATAAAAAGAAGCTAAGAAATAAACATCCAGCATTATAGGTAGGTACAATAAAAAGAAGCTAAGAAATAAACATCCAGCATTATAGGTAGGTACAATAAAAAGAAGCTAAGAAATAAACATCCAGCATTATAGGTAGGTACAATAAAAAGAAACTAAGAAATAAACATCTAACATTATAGGTAGGTACAATAAAAAGAAGCTAAGAAATAAACATCCAGCATTATAGGTAGGTACAATAAAAAGAAGCTAAGAAATAAACATCCAGCATTATAGGTAGGTACAATAAAAAGAAACTAAGAAATAAACATCTAACATTATAGGTAGGTACAATAAAAAGAAGCTAAGAAATAAACATCTAACATTATAGGTAGGTACAATAAAAAGAAACTAAGAAATAAACATCTAACATTATAGGTAGGTACAATAAAAAGAAGCTAAGAAATAAACATCCAGCATTATAGGTAGGTACAATAAAAAGAAGCTAAGAAATAAACATCTAACATTATAGGTAGGTACAATAAAAAGAAGCTAAGAAATAAACATCCAGCATTATAGGTAGGTACAATAAAAAGAAACTAAGAAATAAACATCCAGCATTATAGGTAGGTACAATAAAAAGAAGCTAAGAAATAAACATCCAGCATTATAGGTAGGTACAATAAAAAGAAACTAAGAAATAAACATCCAGCATTATAGGTAGGTACAATAAAAAGAAGCTAAGAAATAAACATCCAGCATTATAGGTAGGTACAATAAAAAGAAGCTAAGAAATAAACATCCAGCATTATAGGTAGGTACAATAAAAAGAAACTAAGAAATAAACATCTAACATTATAGGTAGGTACAATAAAAAGAAGCTAAGAAATAAACATCTAACATTATAGGTAGGTACAATAAAAAGAAACTAAGAAATAAACATCTAACATTATAGGTAGGTACAATAAAAAGAAGCTAAGAAATAAACATCCAGCATTATAGGTAGGTACAATAAAAAGAAGCTAAGAAATAAACATCTAACATTATAGGTAGGTACAATAAAAAGAAGCTAAGAAATAAACATCCAGCATTATAGGTAGGTACAATAAAAAGAAGCTAAGAAATAAACATCCAGCATTATAGGTAGGTACAATAAAAAGAAACTAAGAAATAAACATCCAGCATTATAGGTAGGTACAATAAAAAGAAGCTAAGAAATAAACATCCAGCATTATAGGTAGGTACAATAAAAAGAAGCTAAGAAATAAACATCCAGCATTATAGGTAGGTACAATAAAAAGAAACTAAGAAATAAACATCTAACATTATAGGTAGGTACAATAAAAAGAAGCTAAGAAATAAACATCTAACATTATAGGTAGGTACAATAAAAAGAAACTAAGAAATAAACATCTAACATTATAGGTAGGTACAATAAAAAGAAGCTAAGAAATAAACATCCAGCATTATAGGTAGGTACAATAAAAAGAAGCTAAGAAATAAACATCCAGCATTATAGGTAGGTACAATAAAAAGAAACTAAGAAATAAACATCCAGCATTATAGGTAGGTACAATAAAAAGAAGCTAAGAAATAAACATCCAGCATTATAGGTAGGTACAATAAAAAGAAGCTAAGAAATAAACATCCAGCATTATAGGTAGGTACAATAAAAAGAAACTAAGAAATAAACATCTAACATTATAGGTAGGTACAATAAAAAGAAGCTAAGAAATAAACATCTAACATTATAGGTAGGTACAATAAAAAGAAGCTAAGAAATAAACATCTAACATTATAGGTAGGTACAATAAAAAGAAACTAAGAAATAAACATCTAACATTATAGGTAGGTACAATAAAAAGAAACTAAGAAATAAACATCCAGCATTATAGGTAGGTACAATAAAAAGAAGCTAAGAAATAAACATCCAGCATTATAGGTAGGTACAATAAAAAGAAACTAAGAAATAAACATCCAGCATTATAGGTAGGTACAATAAAAAGAAGCTAAGAAATAAACATCCAGCATTATAGGTAGGTACAATAAAAAGAAGCTAAGAAATAAACATCCAGCATTATAGGTAGGTACAATAAAAAGAAACTAAGAAATAAACATCTAACATTATAGGTAGGTACAATAAAAAGAAGCTAAGAAATAAACATCTAACATTATAGGTAGGTACAATAAAAAGAAGCTAAGAAATAAACATCTAACATTATAGGTAGGTACAATAAAAAGAAGCTAAGAAATAAACATCCAGCATTATAGGTAGGTACAATAAAAAGAAGCTAAGAAATAAACATCCAGCATTATAGGTAGGTACAATAAAAAGAAGCTAAGAAATAAACATCCAGCATTATAGGTAGGTACAATAAAAAGAAGCTAAGAAATAAACATCCAGCATTATAGGTAGGTACAATAAAAAGAAACTAAGAAATAAACATCTAACATTATAGGTAGGTACAATAAAAAGAAGCTAAGAAATAAACATCTAACATTATAGGTAGGTACAATAAAAAGAAGCTAAGAAATAAACATCCAGCATTATAGGTAGGTACAATAAAAAGAAGCTAAGAAATAAACATCTAACATTATAGGTAGGTACAATAAAAAGAAGCTAAGAAATAAACATCCAGCATTATAGGTAGGTACAATAAAAAGAAGCTAAGAAATAAACATCCAGCATTATAGGTAGGTACAATAAAAAGAAGCTAAGAAATAAACATCCAGCATTATAGGTAGGTACAATAAAAAGAAACTAAGAAATAAACATCTAACATTATAGGTAGGTACAATAAAAAGAAGCTAAGAAATAAACATCCAGCATTATAGGTAGGTACAATAAAAAGAAGCTAAGAAATAAACATCCAGCATTATAGGTAGGTACAATAAAAAGAAACTAAGAAATAAACATCTAACATTATAGGTAGGTACAATAAAAAGAAGCTAAGAAATAAACATCTAACATTATAGGTAGGTACAATAAAAAGAAGCTAAGAAATAAACATCCAGCATTATAGGTAGGTACAATAAAAAGAAGCTAAGAAATAAACATCTAACATTATAGGTAGGTACAATAAAAAGAAGCTAAGAAATAAACATCCAGCATTATAGGTAGGTACAATAAAAAGAAGCTAAGAAATAAACATCCAGCATTATAGGTAGGTACAATAAAAAGAAGCTAAGAAATAAACATCCAGCATTATAGGTAGGTACAATAAAAAGAAACTAAGAAATAAACATCTAACATTATAGGTAGGTACAATAAAAAGAAGCTAAGAAATAAAAATCTAACATTATAGGTAGGTACAATAAAAAGAAGCTAAGAAATAAACATCCAGCATTATAGGTAGGTACAATAAAAAGAAGCTAAGAAATAAACATCTAACATTATAGGTAGGTACAATAAAAAGAAGCTAAGAAATAAACATCCAGCATTATAGGTAGGTACAATAAAAAGAAGCTAAGAAATAAACATCTAACATTATAGGTAGGTACAATAAAAAGAAGCTAAGAAATAAACATCCAGCATTATAGGTAGGTACAATAAAAAGAAGCTAAGAAATAAACATCCAGCATTATAGGTAGGTACAATAAAAAGAAGCTAAGAAATAAACATCCAGCATTATAGGTAGGTACAATAAAAAGAAGCTAAGAAATAAACATCCAGCATTATAGGTAGGTACAATAAAAAGAAGCTAAGAAATAAACATCCAGCATTATAGGTAGGTACAATAAAAAGAAGCTAAGAAATAAACATCTAACATTATAGGTAGGTACAATAAAAAGAAGCTAAGAAATAAACATCCAGCATTATAGGTAGGTACAATAAAAAGAAGCTAAGAAATAAACATCTAACATTATAGGTAGGTACAATAAAAAGAAGCTAAGAAATAAACATCCAGCATTATAGGTAGGTACAATAAAAAGAAGCTAAGAAATAAACATCCAGCATTATAGGTAGGTACAATAAAAAGAAGCTAAGAAATAAACATCCAGCATTATAGGTAGGTACAATAAAAAGAAGCTAAGAAATAAACATCCAGCATTATAGGTAGGTACAATAAAAAGAAGCTAAGAAATAAACATCCAGCATTATAGGTAGGTACAATAAAAAGAAGCTAAGAAATAAACATCTAACATTATAGGTAGGTACAATAAAAAGAAGCTAAGAAATAAACATCCAGCATTATAGGTAGGTACAATAAAAAGAAGCTAAGAAATAAACATCCAGCATTATAGGTAGGTACAATAAAAAGAAGCTAAGAAATAAACATCCAGCATTATAGGTAGGTACAATAAAAAGAAACTAAGAAATAAACATCTAACATTATAGGTAGGTACAATAAAAAGAAGCTAAGAAATAAACATCTAACATTATAGGTAGGTACAATAAAAAGAAGCTAAGAAATAAACATCCAGCATTATAGGTAGGTACAATAAAAAGAAGCTAAGAAATAAACATCTAACATTATAGGTAGGTACAATAAAAAGAAGCTAAGAAATAAACATCCAGCATTATAGGTAGGTACAATAAAAAGAAGCTAAGAAATAAACATCCAGCATTATAGGTAGGTACAATAAAAAGAAGCTAAGAAATAAACATCCAGCATTATAGGTAGGTACAATAAAAAGAAGCTAAGAAATAAACATCCAGCATTATAGGTAGGTACAATAAAAAGAAGCTAAGAAATAAACATCCAGCATTATAGGTAGGTACAATAAAAAGAAGCTAAGAAATAAACATCCAGCATTATAGGTAGGTACAATAAAAAGAAGCTAAGAAATAAACATCCAGCATTATAGGTAGGTACAATAAAAAGAAGCTAAGAAATAAACATCCAGCATTATAGGTAGGTACAATAAAAAGAAGCTAAGAAATAAACATCCAGCATTATAGGTAGGTACAATAAAAAGAAACTAAGAAATAAACATCCAGCATTATAGGTAGGTACAATAAAAAGAAGCTAAGAAATAAACATCCAGCATTATAGGTAGGTACAATAAAAAGAAGCTAAGAAATAAACATCCAGCATTATAGGTAGGTACAATAAAAAGAAGCTAAGAAATAAACATCCAGCATTATAGGTAGGTACAATAAAAAGAAGCTAAGAAATAAACATCCAGCATTATAGGTAGGTACAATAAAAAGAAGCTAAGAAATAAACATCCAGCATTATAGGTAGGTACAATAAAAAGAAGCTAAGAAATAAACATCCAGCATTATAGGTAGGTACAATAAAAAGAAGCTAAGAAATAAACATCCAGCATTATAGGTAGGTACAATAAAAAGAAACTAAGAAATAAACATCCAGCATTATAGGTAGGTACAATAAAAAGAAGCTAAGAAATAAACATCCAGCATTATAGGTAGGTACAATAAAAAGAAGCTAAGAAATAAACATCCAGCATTATAGGTAGGTACAATAAAAAGAAGCTAAGAAATAAACATCCAGCATTATAGGTAGGTACAATAAAAAGAAGCTAAGAAATAAACATCCAGCATTATAGGTAGGTACAATAAAAAGAAACTAAGAAATAAACATCCAGCATTATAGGTAGGTACAATAAAAAGAAGCTAAGAAATAAACATCCAGCATTATAGGTAGGTACAATAAAAAGAAGCTAAGAAATAAACATCCAGCATTATAGGTAGGTACAATAAAAAGAAACTAAGAAATAAACATCTAACATTATAGGTAGGTACAATAAAAAGAAGCTAAGAAATAAACATCCAGCATTATAGGTAGGTACAATAAAAAGAAGCTAAGAAATAAACATCCAGCATTATAGGTAGGTACAATAAAAAGAAGCTAAGAAATAAACATCCAGCATTATAGGTAGGTACAATAAAAAGAAACTAAGAAATAAACATCTAACATTATAGGTAGGTACAATAAAAAGAAGCTAAGAAATAAACATCTAACATTATAGGTAGGTACAATAAAAAGAAGCTAAGAAATAAACATCTAACATTATAGGTAGGTACAATAAAAAGAAGCTAAGAAATAAACATCCAGCATTATAGGTAGGTACAATAAAAAGAAGCTAAGAAATAAACATCCAGCATTATAGGTAGGTACAATAAAAAGAAGCTAAGAAATAAACATCCAGCATTATAGGTAGGTACAATAAAAAGAAGCTAAGAAATAAACATCTAACATTATAGGTAGGTACAATAAAAAGAAGCTAAGAAATAAACATCTAACATTATAGGTAGGTACAATAAAAAGAAGCTAAGAAATAAACATCTAACATTATAGGTAGGTACAATAAAAAGAAACTAAGAAATAAACATCCAGCATTATAGGTAGGTACAATAAAAAGAAGCTAAGAAATAAACATCCAGCATTATAGGTAGGTACAATAAAAAGAAGCTAAGAAATAAACATCCAGCATTATAGGTAGGTACAATAAAAAGAAGCTAAGAAATAAACATCCAGCATTATAGGTAGGTACAATAAAAAGAAGCTAAGAAATAAACATCCAGCATTATAGGTAGGTACAATAAAAAGAAGCTAAGAAATAAACATCCAGCATTATAGGTAGGTACAATAAAAAGAAGCTAAGAAATAAACATCCAGCATTATAGGTAGGTACAATAAAAAGAAGCTAAGAAATAAACATCCAGCATTATAGGTAGGTACAATAAAAAGAAGCTAAGAAATAAACATCCAGCATTATAGGTAGGTACAATAAAAAGAAGCTAAGAAATAAACATCCAGCATTATAGGTAGGTACAATAAAAAGAAGCTAAGAAATAAACATCTAACATTATAGGTAGGTACAATAAAAAGAAGCTAAGAAATAAACATCTAACATTATAGGTAGGTACAATAAAAAGAAGCTAAGAAATAAACATCCAGCATTATAGGTAGGTACAATAAAAAGAAACTAAGAAATAAACATCTAACATTATAGGTAGGTACAATAAAAAGAAGCTAAGAAATAAACATCTAACATTATAGGTAGGTACAATAAAAAGAAGCTAAGAAATAAAAATCTAACATTATAGGTAGGTACAATAAAAAGAAGCTAAGAAATAAACATCTAACATTATAGGTAGGTACAATAAAAAGAAGCTAAGAAATAAACATCTAACATTATAGGTAGGTACTATTTACCAACCCCTCCGCTCGGGCAGGATATGACACAAGGTCAATTTTTAAGCGGAGTTTAACAGGTTTGAATTCAGAGTTTTCCTTCTCCTAGACTAGTTGCCTCACCAAGGCTGAAGAACCTAGTCCGTCCTACTATTTACCCATAGCTGGAGGGAGAATAAGGGGGTTCATACCTTTCCCAAGGGTATTTGCCCGAAAGTGAACGTAATAGCGCGACTGGAGTACGAACTCGCGTACTACGATTCCGCAGTGCATCGCTTTAACCATTACACCACGAGGACACCCAAACATTATAGGTAGGTACAATAAAAAGAAGCTAAGAAATAAACATCCAGCATTATAGGTAGGTACAATAAAAAGAAGAAATAAAAATTTCCTTACAATAAGAAAAGCTAAGAATTAGAAATGTAAAATTTTTCGTATTACAATTTTTTTTTTACTTTTAAAATTGTATTTTTAAAAACATAGCCCTTGGCTTGAAACATTTTCATGATAATTTTTCATTTCTTGAAAAAAATTAAGAAATTTTATGCAATTACTACTGAATTACAAAACAGTAATTTTCGAAGAAGCATTAAATTGAAATTTCGTCAATGGAATCCATGTGATATTTAAACATAGCAAGACTTAAGATGAACTGAAGAGTTCCCCTTTTTTTGTACTTACTTATGAAGAACTATGAAGAGTTCCACAAATCGATCGAGCTTTAATTATTGAATTATATCATCTAATCAGTAAAAATCATTAATTATATTTTTTTTACTTTTCCTTACAAAAGAAACTACAAACAATGACACATTTTTAATTCTTAGCTTACTCCTCTATTCGCCTTTTCTCTCTCACTGGTTTTCCAAAAATCAATTAAGTCGGCTCATTGACCAGGTTCTGCTAATGCACGCATATGAAAACTTTGTCACTCCCCACATGGAAGCAGTAGCTAAATGCATACCAACCAAATCAAAAGCCAAATATAGAGTTCCATGGGAGTCACTAGTAGTTAGGGAAGGGTGCCTATGGTGGTGTTATGGTTAGCAAGCTCGACTAGCAAAGCTACCCGAGTGAGTTCGAGTCTCATTAGGCGTCCCTTACAAATGGCCTTGTGCCACATCTAAGCAAAAAGCTTAGTAAATTACTACTAGTAGTTAGGGAAAAAACGAGATAACATGAAAATAGTATCCTGTGTACTTGTCAGTAATTCTATACGGATGTACCACATAGACGCTAACAAAACTCAGAGAGAAAAGCTAGATGGGAAACTACACAAGAATACTACGAGCTATTTTAAACAAATTCTGGAAGCAACACCCACAAAACAACAGCTGTGTAACAATACATGCGAGACACTGCTGGAGAATCAAGAACAAACTCTTAATGACGTTCTTCTATAGACCTCTACACATGGACGTGCCAATGTTGGCCGACTAGCAAGAATTTATTTACATCAGCTCTGTGAGGACACTGTATGTAGTTTGGGAGACGTAGGACGGATGGAGAGAGAAAGAAAAATCCGTGTTGTCAGCGCGACTTGACGATAACCATATATACAAACACATACAAATATACATTTTATCCCACAAGCATAGCATCGTATTGTATCTGTCAAAAGTGATCAGATTATTTACATATGGATTGGTTGTTATACTTAAGGTCATATCAAAGGTTTGCTTTTATATCAAAAAGTTGCTTTCCAGTCCTTTGTCCTGGATCATAGATCCAAGTAAATAATATTTCTCCTTGGTCATGTTCTTGCCTGAAGGCGAGATATGGCAAAAACCAGACAAGCCTGGTTTTGGAGATTACATCCCCGACTCTGCATCAAAGGCACTACTTTACCTATCTAGGCAATAACAGTAAAACGCTTTTATTCTCTCCACCCTAATTCACCTTGAGAGAAACAGATTTTACGAGAGAATGTGTTTTATTTTGCAAAGAGATATCATAATTTACGGGAGAAGGAGATTAAATATGATATTTTAATTGATCTCCCCCGTCATTTTTGTCTTGAGAAGCCCTTTTTAAGGACTGCTATTGTCTCATTGCCACCATGCCCATAAAAAACAATGAATTTTTCTCCTAAATGAAAAAAAACTTATGTGGGATTTAGAATTGACTGTCATTTACACAAATACAAGTCTAAAAATCAATGCAGATGCCAAGTTTAAGTTAGAACAAATACTAAACGCCAAAAACAGTGACATCAATCTTGACAATAACACATAATTTACAAAAAGTAACTCTTAAAAAAAAAAATAGATAAAGAACTACATTGCCAACATTTATATTTAATAAAAGGCCTGGTTGTCACTTATCTCCTCATTTGCAAAAGAATAAATTGATAACTAAAAAGACAAATGAATGAATCAATGATGAGAAAAGACGAGCCAAGAAAGTCATGTTTTCCACCACGTTACATGTAGATTTACTTCATTGATTTTAACTGCACTTGTTTAGGGTTGGATAAACAACACCCTTCTCCTTTCAACATACACAAGGGAAAAAAAATCATTGTTTAACGCGGGTAAAAAAATATAACCGACTTCAAATTAGAAATAACTTAAATTTTACTTTATTGTTCCAGACCCATAAAAGCTTTTTAAACCCCCTCAAATCATTGCGCTTTTATACTGGATCACGCATGAACAGTCATACACCAAAAGTAGCAATTTGAAGAACTCTCTCTCTCTCTCTCTCTCTCTCTCTCTCTCTCTCTCTCAAGATATTAAATAACTGATTTTTTAACATAATTATACAATGCATCAAGTATACTAAGTTTACCCAAGGAAACAATAAAAAATATCTAAGTTTATGTCATTCAAATATTCAATGAAAAAACAATTGGAATAGAAAAAAAAGTTGGGTTTTTTCTTACCTGGGTAGGTAATATTATTCTTATTTGTAATTCTAGTTTCAGTAGTATTATTGTTGTTAATATTACTGGTTGCGTTGTGTAAAATTCCAGATGGCCTAAGCCTTTGATTAACCACGTGAGAAGAAATACTTTCCTGAGGAAGGGCTCTTCCTTGCTGAGGTGGAGGTAACATAACCAAAACTGCTGCTACTATATCTCCCTTTTAAATAAAACTGTTCAATACTTTTTTTTCTTTTCTTGATTTTTATTAATAAATCTGACCGTTACTATTATGACCAGAATAATTAAAAGTAACAGAATTATGAAGAAGTCCGCTTTTTTCTCTTCTTAATGGACAAGTTTCTTTTTCTTCTATAGCATCGGCTTCTTTTGCTTTTGCTAGTCCAATATTTAGCTTTGGTTTGTAAATAACAGGAAAGGTTTTCCATGATATTCGTGAGAGCATTTCTCAAAAAAAAATGTTCTAACGACTGTCCAAGCTGGAGTAACAGCGCGGCCGAAGCCGGACTGAGTGACGAACACAACGGGACATAGAGCCTTATCAACCAATGTAAACAAACAGAAAGAACGTTCAATATTACAGCCACAACTGTTTTTATGTTTCGGAAATATTCGGCAATTTTCGGTAGTAAAGCAAAATTACTAATGTGTTGGAAGATGATGTTTAATTACTTTGTCTTCACTTAAAAAAAATTTATATTTCGAAAATAATTTTTTAGAAATGAAAACGTGTTTAAATGTATTCAAAATATACATGTTTAAATCACCTTTAAAACTATTGCAGACACAAATTATAATTGTTTAATGATTACTATACTTAATTCATTTTATTTCTATTCAAAAGTGGTTCATCAATTTCTCGCAATTAACAACCGGGTTACCTACCTTGGATTGAGGGAGGACAGTTTGAGAGTTCCCCGCGGACTTTTTTTTTCCTCTCCAGTTGGTGGGTTGCATTCGGTAGGCCGTTTTATCTCTGGACGGTTCTGCCGGATGTGCCTCGGCACTGGAGAGTTCCTCCGGCCTCAGGGGGCCATCCCCCCAGGCTTATACCCCCTTCGGGGGGGTTGGGTTTATTGCCTGGCGCCTGAGGCGCCCCAAAAAGGGGAATGCCGACGGGGCCGAAGGTATTTTTGGCCTTGCCGGACGCGTGTGGGCTTCGGCCCTGCGACCGGGCCCACCTTAAAAACGGCCTTGTGCCATATTCGTGCGTTGGTGGGACGCAACGATAAATACAGAGGGAGGACAGTTAAATGTTGGAATTGAGAAATTTTTCTAAAACCACAAACTTATTAAATTTAAAATGTCCCATTCATCATCTAGGTCAATATTTATTTACATTTATTTATTGATTGATTTATTGATGTATATAATTTTATTTTAGTTGAAATGAAATTTTATCTGTGTCCCATGTCCAATTTTAAGCTAATACCTCTTCATTGCCATTACCTCAAGTCCACTCTGACCCAGAGCGGTAATAACGGTTAGGGTCTCATCTAGGGTTTATAAAAAATCTATTTAACTATTTACTTGAAACCATTTAACTGTGTGCCAAAAAAATGATTAATATTAAATTGCCTGGAAGCAACACCCCATGAAACAACAACTGTACAGCCACTTACTTCCCATCTCAAAAACCCATCCAAGTAAGACGAACAAGACCTGCAGGACGCTGCTGTAGAAGCAAGGATGAACTCATAAGTGACGTTCTCCTATGAACCCCGTCACACGAACATGCCAGTATTGGTCGACCAGTGAAAACTTATCTACAACAGCTCTGTGTACACACGGGAAGTAGTTTGGAAAACCTATGGATGATAGGGACAGATGGAGAGAGAGAGAGAGAGTCAGGGAAATCCATGCTAGAAAGGTAACTTGATGATGATGATGATTCGTATTAGCAATAACTGAAACCATTTAACGATCTGCAAATAAATGATTCATGTTGACTAGAATTATTAGTGTTAGATAGCAATACTTGAAACCATTTAGTGTCCTGTGTATGACATTAAACTGCATCTGATGGTGAGGCTCCAATCTTGGGGTTTAGGGAATGTGAAATATTTTTTCATTACAATTACTCCCAGCTCCACTCTAATCCAGAGTGATAGTATCTGTTAGGGTCCCATCTAGGGATCAAATACAACTTTTCAATCTTTTACTCAGAATTATTATTAGTATTAAATGAAATTATTAGTGTTACATAGAAATACTTGAAACCATTTAAATCTAAGCAAACAAATGAGCTCTGGCTAATTTAAAAATAATGTTACAAACTATTCATTTACAAATAATATATATATAATATATTTATGCATAAACAGGATTTGTTATTGAATAATCTACAAGGGTTGATATGTTATAAAACACAACCAACCAACCAATACAATCTGTTGTCACACAGCATTGTGGGATCTTAAAATATTATCAAGAAAAAAGCTATCATCATAAAGATGAGGATATTCCCAAAACTCATCAATTATATTCTTACCTGTTTGTCTGCCAATATATTAACAGGTACAGTTTTGGTTAAATTTTTGGGTTGAAGGTTGATTTATGCTAATGTTAAATAATAGATTGGCTAAATCTTTTATTTGATATGAAGTGTAGTTTATTTAAAGAGATTTAAATTGTTGTACTCAAGAGTGACTTTGTTGTGTTCAGCTGAAGTCAACTCAATGTGATTGACAGGTTATAAACCCTAAGGTCAGTTGAGAGCTATCATTTCATTGGAGGATTTTAAAGTCATTTAACTACAAATTCTAGAAGTTAAAAATTAGATTTTTACTTTGAGCTAGTTAGCCCGGAGTTGCTGAGACCCTTGCAGGTGTAAAATGGTGCAGTCATAATTTCATTAATGTTTTAAAGCAGCTCTCAGATTTATAAAAACATGTTTAAGATGAATAAAATAAATGTGTATGTAAAAGAGATGGCTTTGTTATTATTCTACTCTGAAAAAATATTTTATCAAGAACCAGTGAAGAAGACAGAGCAACCAAAAGTAAGATGGAATAGCAAGGAACCCAGGTCAAAGAAGATGGTGAGACAACTATATGACACTAGTTCTCATTTAGCATAAAATTTGTGCACAAAAATAAATCATGGCACAAGAAAATTTCAATTTCAAAATTCATCTTTTCTAACCAATTAAAAAAAATGAATGTAACTAACCCATCAGCAAGCAGCTAAAATAACTCTCATTTAAAATTGGGTCTAGAAAATCTATGAGTTCAAGTTTACATCAAATTTGTTAGTGGGTTGTTTGGTCTTCCTTAGAGTTGATACATGAATATTAATCCATTCACATTGAATAATTTTTATTTTCTTTATAACTCATATGAAATCCTCTCTACATTTTGTAAAAGATTTTCAATTCATTCAAATCCTGAAAGGAAAAATTGTTTTCAATTTTGCTCAAACAAATATCAAGCTTAAGAAGAAAATTTCAATTCAAAGTCTATTTCATACAAGGTCAGTTCATCTGACTGCTGCTATGACTTTATGCTTTGTAAGCAGGGTAGGATTGTACAAAATACCAGTAGTATTCAGAATTGACTTTGAACAGCAAAATTTGATAAAATGCCTTTTTTAAATGCATGTACAACTTGGACATATGTTTTGATAGGTAATGGCCCACTACAGAAGTAACATTTCTTTCTCACTGTATAGGCAGCAAGAATAGCTGATGTAATTTTATTTTATTGTTCATACAGAGAATTTTCTACTTTACTTTCAGGTACCATTAACACAGCAGTCTCAGCATTAGCTGACAAATATCTGCATTGCATGTTGCTCAGTCTAAAAAAATAGGCCTCCTTACAGTTCATATGAAAAGATGAACCATTAATGAAAGCATCACTGATCATTTTTTCATGATAATGTTCTGTTGAAATTATTTTGAAATTGGAGTCTTTACTAAGTTTACACAACTCTCTAAGAAATTCATCGAGGGTCTCTCCAGCCTGTTGCTTCAGTTTCGCCAATAATTTTTTCACAAATATCTTATGTGGAATTTTCATAAAACTCCTTGTACAGATTAATTAAAAGTTAGGATAAAATTTTTCTGTGAATTCAAAACCAGAAAATGATACACAATTTATTAAGGTTTTGATTTTGTCAAATTTTCTCCACAATATTCAATGAAAATGATAAACCCTACCTGTGTTTCCATTTATTGGTTGCTTTAAGAGAGTTAAGATCTGTATCAAGACATGTCAGGTGCAATGGCTTCTCCATAAGTGTACCAAATTTTTTTTCCAAACTTGTAGAGGTTATGTTTTTGTAGAATTCTAACTTGAATGAATTGTAATAAAATAGAACACTTGACTTGCATAACCAAACTTTATTTGAGATTTCAAATACAATTTAAAAGTTATAGATACTGAAGAGTACAAATACAATTGCTTTCTATTAGTGTTATATATATATATATATATATATATATATATATATATATATATATATATATATATATGCCTGCATTGACATATGCAAATATTGCAAATACATAGATGATAATCACTTTCATACCACACACCAGTGCCAGATTTAAAGATTTTTAGGCCTTAGACTATATAAAAATTACAGACTACTTGTTAACAAATTGTGTCAGAAGTTTTCATGTAAGGAATTTTTTGGGATTGTGAACCAGTAAGCTGTAGCTAGTTTAGCTTATGTCTACATCCAGCATAGTTCTTCACATATATAATTGACAACAGTGATTCATTTCTGCAACAACTATTAACAATTAAAACTCTAACTAACCTCTTATTTCTTTTGTGCTTATTACAAACTTGACTTTAATATTTACATAATAATCATAACTATAACAGAATCTCTTATCAAAAAATGTTTTGCAATGAAAATCATTTGTGTATTTTTTTTTTCTTTTCGTTCATATGAGCCTTTCTTGGTTTGTGGATTTTACAAGTATTTTTTTTATTTACGATATTTATGATTTATTAAGATTAATATCTAAGAGTATGAAATTGTTATAGAGATAAGAAAGATAGAAGTGAACAATTCTAAATTTTGTTTGGACAATTGTGTTATTGTTGTTGTCACTATGTTCAACTGATCCATTCTTTAGCTTTTGTGTATAATCCATATGAGAAAACTTCTTGTCACCATAGGAAAAAATGTGGTTATCAGTATATCAATGTGATCAATACATCTCAACGAATATATATGCAGATGACAACTTAATAAATCTGAAGAAGAGATTTTTTGATTGAGTTTGCAATCAACAGGGAATACCTTAATTAGATTTAATGACTTTATTTGAGGAAATTGCCTTTGAACTGCCAAAAAGACATGAGTTTGCAATCAACAGGGAATACTTTAATTGGATTTAATATTGAAATGGTCTTTGAACAGCTAAATCAGGCTTATGAAATAAGATGGAAGTTAAGATAGGTTTTGAAAAATTTAACATCACCTGCACTCAAAAAGTATCGCGAGCATCTCTATGAAGAGATGAAAAGATTGTAATAGTGTAAACTATAAGGGAAACTATAAGAGATAGAATAACATATGAGAAAAAAACTGTTGACCATAATCTGGGTTTTACCAAAATACAAAGAGATCTTACCTTGTCTATGGAAAGGAAACTGTCTCAGATCTTAAAGAGGAATAAGAATCATTTTACTACTAAAGAGTACAGACAACACCTCAACAAACTATTATCTATATGTGTGGCCTTCCTATCATACACAAGGCAAATATCTCATGAAAACCAGTACTTATCAAAGTTGATTTAGTATGTTATCTCTTGAATCACTTCTTGACCAATATTCTATAATCCCTTTTAGGTAAGACATTTGGAACTCAATCTATTTCATAGAAATGATTCAGGATGTTTCCATCTCATTATCAAAAATGAATTTAAGTCTGATACATTTTCAAATTGTGCCTGATACATATTGTCAAGAAGAGGGCCTAGTTATGAGGGCTACACTTTTTCTGATGATTACCAAAATTTAATTGGAACATTTTTAATATCTGCACCCATATTCCACTCTATTGAAGTCTACAATCTTTTCTTATGTGGATGATATTTTTATCTCATGGCTCCACCAGTAGAATATATTGAATCATGCAAACTCAATTAGACCTTCTATACAGTTCCCAGGAAGGAATACAAAAATAATCTTTCTTTTTTGTACATGCCAGTCCCCCAACATAGGGTGGAAATAGCACTAGAGTATAACAAAAAACCAATGCATGCGGGATTCTCTCTTAACTTTGAGCACATCTATCTCCTTTGTATTAAGAAAGCTTAGTTAATTGTATTAAAAACCAAATGCAAGTTATTAGCAGTGATCCAATGAAAGATTAAAAAAAAAAAGCATTTCGGGACATTAGTAACAATCCCCACTATAAGAATTACCTTGGTTCTTTTTAAGATGAAAATTAGAAGGAGAACACTTAGTATAATCACCTATTTAGTTGTAACAAAAATTCTTTACACAAAATGTTTTACAAAATATATCAATGTTAAGATCTCAAAATAGTGTTTAATATTAGAACTACTCTTTGCAAGTTTCTTACAAGAGTTGCTTCTTTGTGGGAGAAATTTGTAAATGATCATATTTATAAAATCCCATAATGAAAAGTGTATAAAGGGTGGGGAAACAGTTGTTCCCTTAAAGTAATGGGGAACATAAGATTCATAGCCAAAGTATTATCAGAAAAACTTTGTATAGCAGTACAATATCTAGATTAAGAAGGAGACACATTATCCTTTTTGGAATGAAGTCCAGATAATTAATAGAGAGCACTCTTGGAAGGTGATGAATTTGAAGAGGGCAGTGTTCATTGACTTATCATCCAGATGTGGAAGTTAGGCTAGTATGAATTTCAATATCATGTTTTTTTTTAATAAGCAATGTTAGAGACCTCTTCCGTGTAGAAGGTTGGAATCACTTGGGTGGTGGTATGGAGCAGTAAAAAAATGAACTGACCGAGTTGATATATTTATGACACAGGTTTTTTGTCACTTTTTCACCGTATTTTTTATGGATTGTACACCTAATGAAGAGTTGAAGATTAGCTGAAATATTGTTTTAACAATATCAAGTATGCTAAAACGGTAATTAATTATCAAAAAAAAAAAAAAAAATCTGAAATATTAATGACACTTTGCAGTTAAAGACAATATAGATTAACAAATATTAAAGGTAAAAGGAAATGATGGATTGATGGTCATGTCATCAGTATTTTAGGAAAGGCAGTGTAGACCAAAAAAACTTTTCTTACTTAAATACCCAATCAATCTTATGATGGATATACAGAAATTTATCTGATCAAATTTGTACAGGCACTCTGACATTGTAGAGAACAAAATATTTTCTTACATTATGTAAAAATTTATCTTAAAATGGTGATATTATGGATAATTGATTGAGCTCAAGCCAGTAAAAATATGGTTTATACAGTACAGATTTCTCCATTATTGTTAGGCTTATAAAGTTTATAAATCTCTTTTGTCATGAAACCCTATGCATATCTATATATATAAAGCAGCTGTGTTTATCTTTTCCTTTTTTCAGATTTAGGTTCTATCTAAAATTGTGTCTCTAAAACAACTACTCCTTCCCACTTTTGAGGATGAGATCCTGGTGGTTGAGTGCTCCATAACCTGAGTATTAAGTGGTTATGTGACTGACAACACTCCACTTCAACCCTTACTTGGGCTAGATGGCCAGTCAAAAAGAGCCAATCTGATCAATTGGCAGGTCATGTTAAGCTCTTGCATCTATTAAGTCCTGACCATATCCTTCAAATTGCTCTTATAGCAAACAAACACGCAACCCTTCTTATTTTAGAGGTACTAGAAAGCAGTGGCTGTGGGTTAACTAGATCAAGAGAAACTGTTAATGAAAATTATTTCTACCATTTTATTAATAAACATGAATTCATACATACAAAAAAACAAAACAAGATCCAGCATTAAGTAGCCCACAAGGGTTGATATGCCATTAATCTAAATAACGATCAACCAACCTTCTCACCTCAAACAAGTCCATTATATAACTTAATGAAAATGCTGATTTTTTTCAAATAGTTTTAGTTAATTTGTATATTTTGTTTTAAAAATTGCTTATACAAAAAGAAAACATTTATCAGAAAAAATAAGATTGAAAATCAATAACTATGTTTTTCTGTAAATTCTTTTCTTTTTTAAAAAGTGATTTTTTTGTTGATAGTGTAGCAGAAAGAATTTCTAACCATTATTTAGCGCAGAATGGTTTTTGCCGTTGGAGTTTTAAAATTATGCATTTCATCCAATGAGAATGACTGATGCTATTCTGGCCGGGCACACCTCCTCGGGCACCATGAAAGGCAGTGCTAACCATGCTTGCTCGCTTTTTCCCTTTCCTCCTTGCAGGCAGCAAGGAGGGCCCAGCCGACACGAGAGATAACATTTGTCTCTCTATTCTGGGATGATTCCAATAGCAGACAGAGGGACTTTTCATCTCAAGAGAGCACATTTCAACATTTGTTTCTCTGCTTCCTTTAGGAGACCATTTCTTGGTCAATTATTTCTCCCTCCTAAACCAAAAGGACCCTGAAGCATCTGGCTAAGTACTAAATTCCCGCACAGCCATTTACAACTGTCTCCTACTTTCTTCGACTCACGGCACAAGGAAAAACTTCCTCTCAAGCTGTCATTAAACTACAAAATTGAAAACCATCAATATCAACGCCTTCATTATTTATTTTCTTTCTTTTAATATAACAAGAGGCAACAGAACTCTACGTCAACTGCCATTTATGGTTAAATGGTAATATCATCTGCCCTCTTGTTATAATAAAAGCTTTTATAATTATTAATCAATTATTCTTCTGTTGCAATAATGTTATCTATGTTGACCTTTTTACAAACTGGCAACTTTAGTCATATTGTAGATAAAAGTTGACTAGATTTTCTCTCAAAAATAAACTTACTTTACAAAACTTGACTCCTTATTTTTTCTTGATAAGTAAAAGAAGTATCTGATAGCAGCTTCAACTCTACACAGATGCTCTATACACATATTTTCAAACTTTATGAGGAACTCAAAACTTTTTTGTATCTCGAAGCTTGACTCTAAAATAAGCATGATATCCTTTTTTTACAAAGTCATTAAAATTTTCCCTTTGTTTTAAAAATGAATTTGCCATAAGTATAGCAGAATGTCTTAGAATTGTTTAGGCAACTACTTTGTGATGAAAAGAAACTATTAATCAATTTGATATTATAGGAAACTGATAAATCAACAAATTAATGTTAAAGATAAGATTAAGTTAAATATTAGATTAGATAGAAAAATGTTAGAGTAATATGAGCCTGCTGCTTATGTCAACAGTTACAGATCATTTTGAAGTAAAAATCAATAACAATTTAAGGAATATTGAAAACTTGAGTCAATTCGACAAAAAAATATAATTTTTAAATTCAGTATCCCCAATTTGCCGTATATTCATTCAAACATGCGAGGCGTCTAAGTAAGATGCTTTGTTGTTTAAAGATTCATAATCATTCATGTTAACTGAAAGATTCTTATTAATCAAGGGCAGACAATCGTGACAAGTCGATGTCATGTGATTTCTCAACTGACCAATTGAAACAAAGTTTGTATTGCCGCCATATTTAGTGGCTAAGAAGCGTGTGTCGTGCAGGTAGACTCTCTTTTTGGACAGTCACACCGATTTATTAATCCTGTGTTCAATTCCGTGATTGTTCATGATTATTTTTAAATGGCCAACAGAGAATTCGGAGGAAAAATTAGGTCCAAGCGATCCCACACTTTGTCCAAACCTTACGAAAAAAGAAAGGTAAGTAGATATGGAAGTAGCAGGCTGCTGGCTGGCCTTGGCTACACCACCATGCAAGTGAAATTATTTCTTTTTATCTTTAATTTTACAGTCATCAACTGATATCATAGGTTTCTTTTTATTTCTTATCCAAAGAAATCTCTTTTTACTGTAAACTGAATATTTTCAATTGAGATTGCATATTCTATGAATGATATTGAACTTAGTTTGATGGTCGGTTACTAAGAAGCGGACTCTCTTGTCCCTTTCGTTCCTTTTCCTTTTTTTTCTTTAAACGTCCAGTTTAGGTAATTTGTTTCTTATTAAATCTTAATTAATACTTTAAAAGGATTTATATAAGTATTTTTTGTAAACTTAAATTTAAAAGAAATGTATTTTATTTTAATTAAAAAAGCAAAAATGATATTGTTTTTGATCATTTTTTTAATCCTTGCCATGTGGCTCTTTTTTTTCCTCTTTGAATAAACCCATTTATATTTTTTAAGTACTGTCTCTATTGTTTTTACTTCAGTAAAAGGTTATTATGGATTCTGTTCTTCATTTCCTTGTGTGTAATTTAGCCGATTTTCCTTGACTAAAATGTAGATTTAATTTGAAAATTCAAAAAGTCCTGAATCAAGAAACCTTCAAAATTTTAATATCATTTTGGAATTTTCTCCTCGACCATTTAAAAAAATACAAATCTTAAATTTTTATTTAAGAAATGAAAATTTAATAATGACATTATTTAAAGAAAATATTATAATCATCATCATTATTATTATTATTACTATTATTGACGACGACGAAGTTAAGACATGAATGTTTAATAAATAACACTAAACAAAACAAAAAAAACCCTTGATATTTGTGTTAAAATACTAATATCAATCTTTCAGTTTTTCTTTACCGTAAATAATCTATAATAAATAAGACAATGAAATCTTAACACTTGTAATAATTACGCTGCTGCCAATAATAGTAATAATAAAAACTAGTAACATCGTATAACCGTAAATCGAAATATAACTCATATTTTTGTCAGAATTTGAAGTTTTTTGCCTTCTTTTCCCTCCCTTGCTCGGTTCAACCACCTGTGTTCATTTCATCATCCAACGTCCTCATACATCGTTAACAAAATATGACACGCAATATATATATATATATATATATATATATATATATATATATATAAGGATTTTAGCCCTTAGTGTCTCATGTTTGTTTTATATATTCAATTGGTTATTTAACCTCACAAAACGAGGTGGTTTCGTGACTTTTGGGCCTCACGGGTGTTAATCAATGCCATAGCTTCTTTGTGACTTTCTTTCCTTTTTTTTGTCTGTGTGATCGGTAAATGAAAAAGATTCATTTTCTCTTTAGATAATTGCAAAGTGCGTGGTAAGGTTCTCTTTGGCTATTGGTAACAACGGGTACAAAACATCTTTGTAGATATGTGTACATATGTATGTATATCTACTTACGACTTTTAAACCACGTGACTGTTGTCCGACAATCTCTATCGATTATGTAGTCTACTAATTTTATTTTATTTTTATACGAATATGACTAAAGATCAGAGTGGAAAAGAAAAAAAAAAAAAAAAATTAGCCAAATTATTTTAATTTTTTTTTCTTCTTAATTTTAATTTAAAAAAACTTTCTTTTAAAATCCTTCTTAAATCAAAACTCTTGTTAACCATTTTTTTAAATTTTTTTTTTTTTTAGAGTTGATTTGATTGAGATCGCAATTAACTTTTTCTTTATAACATTTTAAAAAGATTTGAGTATTGATTATTTCCTACTTCTCACTTTATTTATCTATTTTATCAATGTTTCAAGCATTCAGTTCTTCACGTGTAGAGGGTAATATTGAAGAGAACCATTTTTTTAATTTTTATTTATCTATTAGTGTGTAAGAATTTGAATTCTTTGATCTTGATTCTGATTCATTTTTGCAGCTATATCATTTAAATCAGTTTGATTTCAGTAGAATAAAGATTCAAATTTATGTGAAGAATAAATACTCTCAAAACAAAGAATATGGTTACAATAATTGAGATTTTATTCACTTTTTTTTTTCTTTCTTAAACTTTTATCAACTTGATACCAAAGGATAGAAAATTAATGTCAGCAAATGATGTGAAATGAATGATATTGTTAATAAATGACCTATTTAAGGGAAGATGTCACTTAAGAAAGGTCC
This sequence comes from Sepioteuthis lessoniana, assembly GCA_963585895.1. Classification (NCBI taxonomy): domain Eukaryota; kingdom Metazoa; phylum Mollusca; class Cephalopoda; order Myopsida; family Loliginidae; genus Sepioteuthis; species Sepioteuthis lessoniana. Next base: position 114,723 of record CAUZXS010004514.1, on the reverse strand, counting down.
TATAACCATTGCCTTGAATTCACATTTACATTCTAGAATTTGAATAGATTAAATGCCCCAATTTCTTTAATATTTATTTCATTTGTTATGTTGCAAATTTCTTCTAATAATTGGTTTTCATGATCAATTTTAACAGATTTCAAATACAAAACTCAAACTTTTCATCTACTAAACATGGATGATTCTTGTATTGAACTGAACTAAGCTTACTAAAATATTGATGGAAACTTGTACAGCATCATCCTCACTGTCTCTTTTGTCTATTATAGCAGCAATATCAGAAGTAAGAATATGGACATTGACTAGTAATGAGAATAGCTTTGATTAGATTTAATACAAATGATGTGATGGTATTTTCAAAAAGATATATCCGGTAGTTAGTCTAATTCATCATTTAATAAGAAGTAAATAATTAGGTTGATGCAGATAAGCATCTTTTCAATTATTATCTTGAATTTTTATCATTAAATTATCAACTTTTAAACATTTTTGACAAGTATTTCTTTCATCCTGATTTTATTTGCTTTTCATCAAAATTGATGAAATTGTCATTTTACAACCATCAGTAAGGAAAAAACATAAGATAATATTACTGCTATTAATATTACTAGTGTACATAAAAACATAAACATCAAATATGATGCCAAGCAATGTAAGGGAGATAAAGAGTATTTTTAAAGGGGTTAGTTACCACTCATAGGGTTCTTTCTACATCTTGTAGTAGAGCAGCCATTACAGTAACCACAGGTTTGCTGAGAGAGCTCTTTATTTTTGATAAGTATTGTTTATTGATAACTGTAGACTGAACTGAATAATAATAATGAAAAGCAATTTACATGAAATATTTCCTAATAAAAAATTTATTTTTTATCTTTTTAAATTTCATTTACATATCTTTCACATGTGAAAATGCATTGTGGAGAATAATTGATTTTAATGGAAATCCGAAAAGATAAAATGTTCTGTAAATGCTGATATGAATAGTTTTTAGTTGCCAATCAACAGTTGTATTTATTGTTTCATTTTATGATCCTAAATTGGTTTATTTTTTTCATTTCTCCTTTCTGTTTACTAAAACTGTATTTTTAATCACTTCCACCCTTTGCCTTGTGCTAAGTAAACAATTTTTCTTTTTTTCAGTCAAGCAATCTGTTTGTATTTGAAATGTTTTTTCCTCTTTTCTAATGAAGTTTCTCAATATTTTTTCAAACTTTAGGTTGACTTATTTATTAGTTTTAGAAAAATAGTTGAAATATGAATATAATTTCTAAAAAATGACCTGTTTTATGTTGAATATGTTTCATTCAATCAATTGTATGATAATGAAAAACAGGAGGCATTTTGATAGTTGTGTATCACACACACACTAGCTATATGTGTTTTCCTTCTCAAATTTGCACAGTTCTTTAAAAAAAAAAAAATTTGCACTAATTAATGCTAAAAGTTCCATAGTTAAAAACGACCCTCCCCCACAAAAAAAGAGATAAAATGGTTTTCACTAGTCTGTTTTGGATTGACATCATCTATGGTGAGTGGTTCATATATAAAAGATAATTATAATGTACATTTTCCAAATGTTTCTGGACAAATGAATAGAATTTAATTTGATTAAAAAGGCAAAAACAATTTTTATGCAGTTAACAATGGATGAAGATTTATACATCAAAAATGTATTATGACACAAAACTAATGGAAATAATGAAATTGTTAGTTTTTAAACTCCAGATTTATTCTGTATATTCTAGATACAATTAAATAAAAGATTTTTTTTTTCTTTTACTTCCAAGAAGAAATTTTGAAAATCTCATTATCTATGATCAGTATTCAACTTTAAAAAAATTTATTTATTTTTTTTTAAAGTGTGTTAACTTCTAATGCCTGTTGCAATATGAAAAATGTCCATTTGATCTCATTTTGAAATTTTCTCTGCTGTCTATAGCACTGTCAGTAATTGTCAGTTACAGTGGTGATGGTAGTGGTGGGATATTCAGTTTATTGTTTATAGTGACGCAAGTGTAGAACATGTCCAAGAGAGCAAAAAGATAATGGTGGTGACCATCCTGACTTTAAAGATATATACTCTTTTCTCTCCAAGCCTAAACTGCTAAATTTGCTTGCAGACTTTTATACACATTTTTATCATTCAAGGTTTTCAGACTATTGTGTTCATCTTTATTGTTATATTCTGAAATGAATGAGATGACTTAGCTCCTGCAAAACACATCTGTTTGGTGTGTCCAGTTTCCTTGAAAGCTTGTGTCCGCCATTAAAAGGCGAATTCATAGGTTGTGGTCTTATTTGTGCCCACCTTCACTGCAAAAAAAGCAGCTGATTTCATCATTTGGGCAGTGTGTTTTGAAGCGAAGGAAGTTATTGTCTCTGCTACGATGTGGATGTGAGGAAGAACGGAAATTGTGGAAAACTTACCCGACCCCATAATATGGAAATGGCATTTATTTTCTAGTAAAATAGTAGTCTGGATCAACTGCTTGGCAACTTCAGATAAATATTATTTCCTAGGTAACTAACCTATTATGTGTTTCGGCTGATATGTCCTCCAGCCTTCTTCAGGGGTTTCTTGCTGAACTAGAGAGCCTACACTGAACTTCAAACCATGTCCTTTATTTAATCAACAGGGATCGCTTGCTCTGATTCCATTAACCATAACCAGGTACAAGTATTCCTATATTGTTACTAGTATACAGTCAGGATTGAACCTGCAACCTCCAGATGATTGACACTTAGAAGCTGAAGGAACCAATGCCTATAACCATTACACTGTGTCCTGCTGAAAAGTTCAGAGTGAATTTTTGAGACATTAAGTTTATCTCGAAAATTCACTCTGAGTTCAAGAAACACCTGAAGAAGGCTGGAGGACATATCGGCTGAAACATTGTGAATATAAGAATAAAGATGAAAACAATTGTCCAAAAACCCTGAATGATAAATATCAAGCTTTGTCTCAGAAATTCAGACGAATTTTATACACATGTATTCCTGTTTCACTTGAGCAATTTGTTTGCAATAGCATTTTTCACTTGCGTTTTTGGTACAATTGTGAATGTTGTTTCTGAATATTCATTTGGCTGATATTTATTGATAACAAAATTTAAAAAATATCAATATCCATTTTGTAAGTATGGGTGTGATGACTGTAGGTTTTAACCATCTGCAGAAATGTGTAAACTGAGTTATATATTATTGGATTGGAAATTTGACATGACAGAAATATATAGTTTGTCTTTCTCAATGAAATTAAGGCTTGTGTTAAAATAGGATCATTTTATTTAGTGGTAGGAAATCAAGGAAATGATGAAGAACTCGGTTGAACAGTGGATATTTAAGGTTTTTCAGCAAAAAGAAAATACCTCAATGGTCTATTGTTTGCCCTGACCAATGTTACTGAATGGGTTGGACAATAACTCCAGCTGAAAACTAGAATTCTCTCTCTCAAAAATATATATATATATATATATATATATATATATATAATGTGTGTGTGTTATAGACAAGCTTATGGTTGCAAAAGACAATGGATGGAAGGATTGGATTAATATTATTTATTAAAAAAAGCAGTAGCTAGTAGATTTAGATAAGATACAGGCTTTCTTTTTCCACCTGATAGTGGTCAGGAGGCACATAGATATGTTTGTTCTTGACCAACTGACTTGGTTGTGTGTGGCATGGTGTGGGTTGGTATGTTGTCAGTGGTCTTTGATCTTGTCCGAAATGTGACACATGAAGATTCTCTCTGGTATCAGTCTGGGAGGGGAGGAGTGATTGGTTGAAAAAGCACTTTTTTTTTAATTGTCTGTTAAAGTTTTTCAACTGGTAACTGCATGGAGCCTCCATACACAGAAACAAGTTTTATTCATTGTGTTGGTAGCTACTGTTGGGTCAACAGCTGGTTAATGTTAACATCCTTCAACCAAATATGTTTGTTGGATTCTCTTTTCAGAGTATTTTAATTTGTTTTGCTGGTAAGTTGTATTGAGTTAGTGAATTTATAAATCAGGAGAGATTTTGATTTCTGTTGTATAACAAATCTCTCCCAGATCTCATTCTGTTTTAAAATGTATATGTATGAGTAAGTGTGTGTGTGTATTGAGGGAGATCTAATGCATGATAAAATCTTTAAAACATGCAGGACTTTGTCCTCATGTTAGCTTCATAGGCATTGGGTTTTCCTGGATGGCATGGACATATTCAGAGTCAGCCTTAAATTCTACATTGTTTATTATACACCTGGGGAACTTTGCCTCTTATGCAAGGAAGATACATTTGTCTGGATTCAGCTTAAGTCTGAACTTGCAGAGGGCTAAAGTACAAGTATGTTTTCTTTAAATATCTTAGCATGGACCAGGCTGTCATTGATTTAGGAAGATATGTTGTCACAAGACACAACCATAGCCAGGACTTCTGCTATGCAGTGGGAGAAGCTCTGTCCTGCTGAAGTAAGACCGACGGGCAGACGTGTACTGGTAGCATTGGTTTTTCCATGTAAATGCTGTTTTGTGTGATCTCGCTCATTGATGACAATTTGCCAGTAACCACTACAGAGATTGAGTGACACAAAATATTTATTGCCTTCACCAATTTTGTTGAACAAGTGGTCAATCCTTGGCATTGGGTATGATTCAAGATCACCTAAGACCTTGTTGAGAGTTCTTTTAAAATTAGCAATTACACAGATCTATCCATTTTTCTTGTGAACAGAAAATACTGGGGTTGATGCAACTTTCAATAATCATCTCAGTGGTTATGCATTTTATTTCCGCATCAATGTCTGCTTCTAGAGCCTGGGTGACTAGGTGTTGTTTTTTGGGCACCGAACTGACCATTAGTCGGTACATGAACAGTTCAGATAAAACTGCCTTTATGTAGGATGTAGGAATGAGTTATGTGTTTCCTGGCTTTATTGAGCAGCTGAAAGATTGTTACAATGCAAGTGGAGCATACAAAATCCAGCATTGCTGTGCCGAAAAATGTGGTGCTTTTGACAGTAAAGGTAGAATTGATGAGTGGTGACTGCTGTGTAGTAGGTCTCTGGAGGTTGAATATGTAATAGCAAGTGTGGATGAACAGAGGATGTGCCATCACATCTCATCTGGTTCATATTGAAAATCCTGCTCTTTGATGTTTATGAATGGTGTGTGTCATTTGTTGCTGTGACATGAGCTTGATCGAGAGGCTGGTAACAATATGGGCTGTTGCGTCTGCTGAAGCAAGCGTGACTCCTGTTGTAGTTCTTGCATATGGTAAGTTCTGGGTTGTGGTCGCTGCCTCTGTATGCCTGATAGTGGTTGCATTTGTGTGGTGTGGTGACACTTGCCTGTCGTCAGTGTGGTGGTTATCCACTTGTTCGTAATGGCTGTTTCTGTTTGATTGGCATGTTTGCTCGACTCAATCACTGTGGTCTGTGTATAATACGTGGTGCATTCAATAAGTTTCCAGACTTTTTTGTACAGGCATTAAAAATTGGCGTAGACTCTTGAAAATTCAGTATGTTAATGCTATACATCTTATGAAATGACTGACCAATTTTTATGATTTCAGGTTCAAATGAACAGCTACAGCAGCAATTGGAATACACCCTACTAAAGCCTGATTGTCACAGCTGGTGAATTTCAAAAATGCAATCTAGACGTGAGGACACTTTAGAAGAATGATATGCAATAAAATTCTGTTTTAAACTTGGAAAAAATGCCACAGAAACATATGGAATGCTTCAGACTGCTTTTGGAGCATCTTGCATGAATCGAGCATCAGTTTTTGAGTGGCATAAGAGATTCAAGGAAGCCAGGGAGTCTGTGAGGGATGATGAGAGGTGTGGGAGGAGTAAGGAAGTCAATACACCAGAGTTGATTGGCCAAAGGGTTAGGGTTACTATGTTGAAATTTTGAGTTCAGGAAGAGATTCTGTCAGAAGAGGCCAGCACTCTTCAAACCGGGTCAGTGGCATTTCTACCAGGACATTGCTCCAGTCCTCAACTCCATCCTTGTCACAGACTATTTGAGCAAGATGGGCATCAAGACAGTTCATCACCCTCCCTATAGTCCAGACCTTGCTCCCTGTGACTTTTGGTTATTCCCTAAGCTCAGAGGCTGTCGTTATGAGAGAATTGAGGAGATGAAAGAGGCTGTGACAAAGGTTATTGACACGCTCACACAAGAGGACTTTCATGGGGCCTTCCAGAAGTTGTTGGAACGGTACAACAAGAGCATTGCAACCAGAGGAGATTACTTGGAGGGGACTAGAGTTTCATTTGTGTACTATCAATAAAAGTGCCAATACAAAAAAGTCTGGAAACTTATTTGATGATCCTTGTATGTGGTGTCATCACTTTTTATACTCCAACCAAGATATTGTTTGGTTTTGCATACTCTTCCACTTGTGATATAATGGTTTTCCATTGTTTTGACAAGGTTGGGGTATAGGTTTCAGTTTCAAGCTTTGACCTTCTTGCTCATCAGCATTGCACCTATGGTTGAGAAAAGTATATTAACTGCCATTTCGGCATTGTTGTCTATCTTGGATTTATTTTTTTAAGTGGACAGCTGCCTTTCTAATCATGTTTTTGTTTTCAAGACGGCCAGCAAAATCTGTCAACTTCTTGCCATCCCGCTGTTGTAGATCCCAAGCTTGGTGTTGGAAGTTGGTCATTTGACTGGTATGGGTTGCTATAAGGTAGCTTTTCAGTTATTCGAAGGTGGATGTATGCTGCTTGGAATCTGCCATCAGCTGAAAAATGCTGTGGTTGAGAAAGTCCTTGGCAACTTTGACAAATTCAGCTTCCAAGCTAAAATAGGTGGCAAGTTCTGGCATGATGTGGATCATATAGGCCTTGTTTAGGATGGTGATAAACTGATTCACATCATTTCCACGATTGAAGGGTTTTTTAGTCTCATGACTTCGTCCAAGGATTGTTGCTGCATACTAGGCCATAGTTGTCAGCTTTTTGGGCTGTGGATGTTGTGGCGGGTTTCAAGCTGTCCAACATCTTGTTTATGCCAGCTTGTGCTGCTTTTATCTACTCATCTGATGGACATGTTGGGCTAGCTTTCAAGTTGTACAGTGAAGTTTTCTGTTCCTCGATTAGAGTGAAAAGTTAGGAGTGAGTCAACTTTGTAAAATCTGTATTTTTCTTGCTGCATGCTTTTGACATCAGTTTTATAGACAAGTGTACAGTTGCAAAAGACAACGAACAAGAGGATTGATTTAATTTATTTTAAACAAACAGAAGTTGATAGATTTAGAAAAGATACAAGCTTTCTTCTGCCACCAGAGAGGGGGTCAGGAGGAGAAAGGGTGTAAGTCTGTTCTAGGCTAAGTGACTTGGTTGTGTGTGGTGTGGGTTGGTAGGCTGTCAGATGTCTTTGATCTTGTCCTACATGTGACAGATACATGAAGATTCTCTCTGGTACCAGTCCATATCAACTGCCAATCGTGACTTTTTGTTGGTCATTTTATAGCTGTGTTTAGGATCAAAAACATTTCCCAAAAACTTTGAGGGGAAAAGTTTATGATTGGTTGAAAAAGCATTTTAATTGTCTGTTAATTTAGTTTTTCAACCAGAAGTTGCATGGAGCTTCCATGTGCAGAAACATGTTTTATTTACTGTGTTGGTAGCTACTGTCAGGTCAACATCCGGTTAATGTTAACATCCTTCAATCAAATATGTTTTTTTAATTCTCTTCCAGAGTATTTTAATTTGTTTTATGGGTGAGTGGGTGTTTTGAGTAAGGGAATTTGTGAATCAGGAGAGATTTTGATTTCTGTTGTATAACATGACATAGAGAGGCTACGGACTCTGTTGACTTTTGCCAAATTCCTCTCTAAATTCTTGCAGGTACAAGCAAAATTCATAAGTCTTACAAGTAGAATGGATCCACCCACATATTTTTTTTGCAAGTCATATCCCACCTATCTTTTCTAGAATTTGATTGCGTTATAGTCTATTAGTCTGTCCTCCTTAAGGCAGTTTCATTTAATTGACCCTTTCAAGTAGACTTTACAAAAGTGTTTATTAAGATTTATATATGGAAGATTCAGAATAATTATTATATATTATTGTATCTATATGGTGACCATTGCTTTCAAAAGTGGTTACAATCAAAACTTGTACAAGAAAAAAAAACTTTTTTATATAATAATGCAAACAGCTTGCTTAAACAGTGGCAGCAGATTTAAAATCAAGATAAGATTGTTTGTAGATGTGAAAGGAAGCACTTTATAGGTTTTGTTTCAAAAGACTTTCACTTATTTAAGATATTTAAAAAGTTTTTTTCAATGTGAAGAAATGGTTCAATTTTTTTCTTTGCTACTTTGTCTTAGTAGAGTCAATAATCCTAACATGAATTTCATCTAAAAAGCTTAAATTTTGTCTTTATAAGAAAATATACTTTCATAAGGCTACAGGTGTTAAATAATTCTTTTTGGTTTTATTTGATATTATCATTAATTGATCCCAATTTGTTTGATTTAGTACAGGGTGGAATGATAAAATTGTCGTCTTAAAGAAAACAACACTACAGCTTTATTTTAAAACTTTTATTGAAAAAATCAATTCAAGTAACTTGATTATGTAGTAGAGCTGACATTTATTCAATGTAGCCGCCTCCAGCCTCAATCACCGCCTCAATACGGATCTGGATCCGGAACTGGAAGCATGCCTTTACCACAAGCGCTGGCGGGAGCTCGGCGGATGGCGGTGATCAGGCTGGCTTTGGTGTCATGGGAGGTCTTGTGCGTGATGTTCTCGACGTATGACCAAACAAAGTAGTCCAGGTCAGGGGAGGAGGGTGGGCAGTGAGAGAAGAGTACAAAGTAGTAGCACTCCTTCTGAAGCCAAGCCTGGGTCTCTTTGGACTTGTGGGCCGGCGCCGAGTCCTGCTGTCACACCCAGTGTCTGCCACTGGCCACCAGATTGCACCAAGGGATCACCACACTCTTCAGCACATCCAGGTACACTCTGGTGTTGACTTTCAAGCTGACTTCGAAGATGTAAGGTGGCATGATGTGGCCCTCACTTGAAACCACACTAAAGACCATAATCATAGCCGGAAACTTTGTTTTCATCAACCTGGGCACGTCCCTTTTATTTGTGGCAATCCAGATTTGCATTTTGAGGGTTTTGGCAATGGCCCTGTTGTCATAACTTGGATCGGTAGAGAGCATGAGTTGTACAGCGGTGCATCTCCGATCTAGCTCGTTGAACATTGTGTCACTTTCAGACATGATAGAAGGCTCCTATCGCTCTTGGGATTTGTACACAACTGGCCAACTAGTAGATGGTCTGCAACAAAAAAAGAAAACCGGTTTTCATTAAATGGAAATGGAATCATGTCTTTTCTCTGGCGACAATTTTATCGTTCCACCCTGTAGATGATCATATACTGTAAGAATAGCATTTAAAATCCTGCAATGATTTCATAGAAACTCAGAAGTTGAAGAGTTGATTAAACCATGCAACACACTTTGTATTAATACAAGAATTGTTCCTACACTTTGACCACTTTTAGAGATATTTTATTTTTTCAGTGATGATACTGGATTCAAATTGATTGATTCTAACTGCATATCAACCTGTCTAGGGTTATTTTATGTCTAGAGGTTAGGAAATTGTATTCATTGTACATTTATATTTACATGTTTTTGTGTAATTATTTCTTTAGTGTGTGCGTGTGTGTTTATTATTTTTTTTTACATAGTCCTATTTAAATCATTTTTGATCCATAGATATGAAATAATAATATTGGTTTAAGAAACTGTTTTAAGTAATAGAACAATAATAGAACAATACTTTCATGGGATTAAAAAGAAAACTGATAATAAATTCATAATGACTTAATTATTGTATGGAATGAATTCATTAAATAAGTTATTCACTTTTATTATTACTAGTTTTACTTCATCTTATTATTGTTTGTTCTTTTTTTTTTATCCCAAAACAATAGCATAGAATTAAAAATAATATACAATTTTGTGCTGTTTGTTATAACGATCAGAAAGTATATTGAGCCAGAGTATAAGAAAATGTAATTAGAAGATGCTGTAAAACTAGAAATAAATGAATAGTTGGGAAAATGTTTTGTCAAAAAAAATTCCAAATAAATGAGTATATTTAGCCATTTTTCTTAAATGAAATTGCTGATTGGAAATAATAAACATATTAGATTTTCTTGAGTATTTAAATCAATCTTTTATGCATTAATACAACTGACACTTTGTTTTCATATACCTAAAATCTTTTTGTAATTTGTGTTTCTCCTAAGTGGAGAATATTGATTAGTTATAGATTAAGAGAAAGTTTCAAATAATAAAATGTCATTTCTCTCCTTTTTAAAGTTAAATTTACATGTAATTTTTAGGTGATAACTTAGACTTGCATTTATTAAAGGGACCCATGAAGAAATGTTTGATGTATTTTTGTTTATATTTGTTTCTGTGATTTTTAAAAAAATAAACTTTTATTTATTTTGTTTCAGTTTTGTAGTAATAATTTGCAACTGTTGCTTATCTTACAAATAAGTTTTCTTTTGAAATGACAATTTTGCACTCTATGACTTTTTGGTGATTGATTATATGGACACTAACTTTTCAAGAAAATGACAGTGATAGGTGTGACGGCAAATTGATTAAAATCCCTAAACGGGACTTTATTTTCGCACGTGTGAAGACGGGGCAGGTTGGCACTTGATCCCCTACAGAAATACGTCCTGTTCAGAGTTCTTTTCTCAGGCAGATAAGAACTGGCATATTACGTGAGGGAATAATTTAGGGCCAGACTGGCCACCGCTGGCAAAGGGGTCCAAAATTTCACACTATCACACACCCACCAGGCCGCTAAACTTCTTTCCCTTAGATAATAGAAGAATACGGGCCTATAGGTCTTAGTTGTAATAATATTAATGTTGCTGTAGTAGTAGTCGGTAACTCCGGTTTTCCGTGTGATACTTTAGGAATTAATAGGACAGTTCTAAGCAAGATAATGTAAGGCGAATAGAAGCTGAAAGGAAAGCATGGAATAATAACATAGACCACATGGTAAAATGAAAATACATAGGTTCTTTACTACGGTTATATATATATATATATACGTTCAAAATGTCAAAGATATATAATAGGATAGTCCATGAATATAAATGTCTTTTCTTGGCTTTATCCTCTTTCAAATTGAGAGAGAGTGGTAAACAAAATTTGGGTGTAAAAGGGAAAAATGTCCCAAAGTTACTTATCTTATTTTTTTGACGGGGTTCCACTGGAGAATTTCTCTTCTTTCACGGGCTAATAGACTTGGTACTGTTTTTAATGCTGGCTTGGGGGATTTTTGGAGTCCCTCGTGTCTCAGTCTTTTTGTCTTTAGCCCGGAGCAAAATGGCTATCGTCCGTCTGCCACGAGACTTGTCCAAAAACTACCTTTTTTGTATTTACTTCCGTTGAGGGGAAGGGAACCCCACTTCCGTTTGGGGTCCCCCCACCAATCATTTGGCTTCATTTTCTCTTTCCCCTTCCGATGTCCGGCGACCCACGGTCACTTAAGTGCGAACATCTGTGTGACCCACATTCATTTCTAACGGTCACTTTTTGACTGCTAGATAATTTTAGTTCAACGGGGGGAGAGTATCATTCCCACCTCCTCGTCTCCGTGAGCCATCACGTGACATAGGGATAGTGTTGGTGAGGCTACTGCTTTGAGACATACAGTACTTGAAAACAAATTTTGAAGTTCTTTCAAAATTGCATGGCAAAAGAAGCTAAAAATGTATCATGTGATGCTAATTTTTAACCAAAGCTTTTCTTCACAAACTGTCAATATATGAAATTTTGTTTGTTTTTAATCAAGTAGACCAACTTGTAAACTACTACTAAAAACTTTTAGTTTCCTCTACTTGATTGATTTGTAGGCTCTGAAAAATTTCATTTTAAGAAATAGTTTTGAGGGATTGAAATTGATTTATTTTAAAATCTTTCCAAATCTCTTTGCTCATTTGTAAACAAAATAAATTTTAGGTTATAAAAATGCAACATGATTTTAATGTTTATAGATTAAAAGTTTCTGATGAACTTTTATAAAAATGATTTTTTTAACAAGTATTTCAACTTATCAAAGAAGAAATGGAATAATCATATAGCCCTTAGAATTTTTAAATGATGAACTTGATTATATAGAAAATTCCTTTGCATAACTTCAATATCTCAAATCTTTTACACAATTTTAAAATTCACAAACGAAAACATTATCCAAACAATTCCAACTACAATTTTTCCAATAATAACCTGTTACATAGATATTATTATTTTACCCAATAATTCAACTACTCACATCATCAAAAAAAAAAATCTTAACGATGTGGGTATCCAAACATTTATAAACTCATGTAAAATAATTAGGAACTTGTGTACAGGTTGTGATAAAAACTATATGGGTGAGACTTCATGATTGATCAGAAAATGTTTTAGTGAACATATCCAAGATTTCAAAATCAATGACAAGAGAGAGACGTTAGTAAAACAAAACTTTGAAACCTAACATAGTTTTAATTTCAAAGATTCTAAAATGTTAGTTGATATACATAATAAACAACACAGAAAGATTGTTGAATCTAACATTATATCTCTAATTATGATACTATCAAAGAAAGGGCTATCCCAGTCAGCTGGGGCTGTAGAATACACTGACTGCATCTCTGCAGGGTGTGGGTAAGACCCCTGCCCCCAATGAGTGTCCTGGATATAACATTAAACTATTTGATGGTGAGGCTTGGAAAATGTGGGATACTCCTTCATTGCCTTTGCTCCCAGATCCACTCTGGCCTGGACTGGTAGCACCTGATAGGCTCATATCTAAGGGTTAAATAGAACTGTTTGACTTCTAAATTGTGTGCAAACAAATGACTTATGTTAAATTTAGTTGTTAGAAATACAACTGTTTGATCATTTAACTGTGTGTAAACAAATGACAGATGTATAATTGAATTGTTAGTGATACATAGCAATCCTTAAAAATACAACTGTTTGATCAATTAACTGTGTGTAAACAAATGACAGATGTATAATTGAATTGTTAGTGATACATAGCAATCCTTAGAAATACAACTGTTTGATCATTTAACTGTGTATATCTACAAAATGTGTTTACAAATCATATATCTATGTGGGGTTGTCAACATGGCATAATAGTTAAAGTGATGAACAACAGAATCATAGTAAGCAAGTTTGAACTGCAGTCCTGCTATTACATTCATTTTCAGACAAGTACCTTTGGGAAAGGTATTAAGCTCCTTATCTTCCCAGCTATGGGTTAAATAGTACCACTACTGTTCTTCTAGAGGAATGGCTTTGGCATTAAATAACCTACAAAGGTTGATATGCCATTAAACAAAGAAAACAAACCAAACCTAATATATATGTAAAAACAAAATTTGGCATTGTAGGTTATTTAAACACCTACAATGGTTGATATACCATAAAACAAAACCAACCCAAACAAATGGCATTTTAAAAAATTAATTGCTTATTTAGTGAAGAGTAAGTTCTAAATAGTTATAATTGTTCTTATTCAAATGAGTTTTTTTTTTTTTTATTAATAAGATACTTTCAATAGTTTTTATGATTTTTAATCAAAATATTTTAACTAGATTTTGATTGCAAACCACAACGACCTCATTATATTTAATATTTAATAATTTTAAATTACACATATAGACATTATTTTAAAGATTTTTTTAAATTAATTTTTATAAAAGTTATTAAAATTTTGAAAAATCTTTAGCAAAGACATCCTTTTTGAAAAAAAATTTCAAATGCTAGTTACATCACTATATTTTGAAAGGGAAAGCTTTTAATGATAATATAATGCTAAGGATTTTTCTTTTTAAAATAATTTTCGGATAAAGCATGATAATATTGGATTGTAACAGTGCCCTGAAGATCATTTAACAAATGAACAAAACGTTTAGCATTGGAATTTTATCATATGCAAATAAATGCATCCTCTGAATATTTTTTTTCATATTCACATGCATACATATATATGCATTGCAGAGGAGACACTAAGTTATTAGTTTGTGTTATTGAAAAAGATTACTTCTTGATGTTCTTGGTAAATTAACATATTTTATTTATTTTCAGTCATTTCTGAATAAATTTACTGATACAGTGAAGGATATTCTTGTTCCATCATGGCTGTCAGATTTTATGAAAGGCAAGTCCTCGGCAGAGAACATACAAAATAATCTTGTTGAAGAACAAAATGGAAATGAAGTTGAAGAGAATGAGGAGAATGATAATTATTTGGTAAGTCATTAAAACATTTCATATATACATTACCTTTTTCTTTCTTTTTTTTTTTTTTAAATTATCAAATAAGATGTGCTTTTCTCTCTCTATCTCTAAGAAGTATGAAATGTTTAGAATTCACCTGTCTTGTATATTGAAGATTTATAAATCAGTAACGGATTCCTTTCAGCTGATGATACCTAAATGGTTTTGTTTGAAATGTTCCTAAATTTTTAAGCTGTCTTACACAGCTTAAAGATAAGCTCAGACATGAATATTCAAGCTCCAGTTATGTGTGTTTTTGTCCCCCTTCCCTAGATGTTTAATCGACAATCCTTTCCTTATGAAATTTGTCATTGTTTTTTTTTTTCTTTGAAAAGCCATTGTACAGAAAGGGTCAACATATAAAATTGCAGAATCCCTGGCCAGTGAACAAAAAAGAATGAAGTTTTAGATTATTAAAAATGATATCAGCATGGATTTGACCAACTTAAGATAATTATTTTTGATGAAAGAGAAAAATTGTCTGCAAATAGAAATTTGGGTATCTACCAGTGTATCTGTCCATTTTAACGATGAACATTTTTCAAACATAATTGACAAACATCGTGTTGATTGTTTTATCAACAAATTTTTGAAAAATTATTTTTTTTTTTAGAAGAATATTTTATCAACAGGACTTTTTATTAGTTTTGTTTAATTGAATTGACATTGAAATTTTTTTTTTTTTTTTTTTTTTTTTTTTTTTTTTTTGATAAATATACATTTCTCTCAAAATATTTGTATTTCATATTGCATAATAATCAAACTTATGTTATTTATTATAATAAAAAAAAAATGAAGTTTTAATTTTAACAATCAGTAAGATATTTGATTGCAAAAAAACAAAATGAAAGCATACTTTTTACTGATAGAAATATTTGTCAAATAGACTTTAGTGTTTAAATTTTTTTGTTTTTCTGATTTTAAAGACTTAATTCAGAATCTCAGTACAAATAGGTAAAAAACAAACACCCACATGCACACACCAAGAACAAAATGTTAATTCTTTAGACCACCTCTATTCATACATTATTTAATGTTATATAGTGAGTTAAACCTCGTTTTCTGTATGTTAGATTTCTCTGACAGACTTTATTTATGCCAGTTATAACCTTTCTAAAAAAAATAAAATCTTATTTAACTATAATTTTATCATCATAAACTTTGTGTTAATGGCAAAAGATTAGTGCAAAATTTATAGAAATAGATTTTTGTGAAAAGCAAAACCAAACAAAAAAAAAAGCATTAAGTTGCATTAGAATATTTTTAGGCAAGAACAGTCCAATTTTAAAAATCTACCAAAAATCAAGTAATTATTAAATTGTTTTCTTATTTGATAAAAGAGAATTAAAAAAGGTTCCATTCCAAATTTAAAGGAATAGAATTATTTATTTATTTGTGATATCATTTTCTCTTTATGATTTTTTTTCACTTATCATCATCATCATCATCATATCGCGCTGGTAGCACAGATATCCCTGACCCTCTCTCGCCACTCCTCCCTATCGTTCATCGCCCTAGGTAGGTCTTCAGGACAACATCCCATATCCTCACATAGCTGCTGAATGTATGTTCGTGCTGGTCGTCCTGCTTTTGCACGGCCATGTGTGGGGGTCCATAAGAGTACATCTCTTATGAGTTCGTCCCTGCTTCTCCAGCAGTGTCCTGCATGTCTGGTTCGTCTAACTTGAATAGTTTTCGTGATGGGGGCTGGTGTCTTGTGGGGTGTTGCCGCCAGGACTTGTTTAAGATTGCACGTAGCATTCTTGTGTAATTGCCGTCTAGCTTCTTCTCCAGCCGTTTTGTTAGCGTCCATGTAGTGCAGCCATATAGCAGTATTGATGTGACCGCTGCCTGGAAGAAACTGCGTTTCATTTTATCGGTTAGGTCTGATTTCCATATAATCGATAGCCTATTGATAGCTGTCCATGCTTTCGCTAACCTCGTTTCGATCAAACAATCAAAACTACTTTTCACTTATAAAAAGTGAAATTTATTGTCACTTTTTGAAAATAAATATCCAGAGGAATAAAATTTTTTTAAACTTTTGTAGAAAAATAATTCACAAATATTTTTGTTCAGATTAAAAGTGTGCTAAGAATTTTGGCCTGTTTATCAAAATTTTCCTCGTTCCACAGTGATACCTTGATTGGAAAAATAAGATCTAAAAAAGTTCTGCTTTGGATTACTCTTATTCTACTTTTAACTTGGACTAATTGTCTACTTAAAAAATTATTATTTACTGTCTTGATATATAGGGTCAGAAGTACGATAAACTAGGAATCAAAATCAGTCTGTTTTTATGTACAGCTCTGATTTGCAGTCTATTGCACACAATTTATGAGGTTGTTTATGGCATAAAATTTATTTTTGAAAACTAGATATACTGTCATATTTATTATTAGTCGTATATTATCAACACTTTTAGGAAAATTTCTTAATCATAACTTATTTTATATTTGCTTGAATTATATTGTTCTTTCATTATAATCTAAGATGTATAATAAAATTATTTGGGATAAATTTCCTTTTCAAATAATCAACAAATAAAGACAAGAACATTTTTGTTGATTAATAACTTGATTAACTTATTGAATTACCATATATGCTGGTGTACAACACAACTTTTTAACCTTAAAAAAAAATACCCCAACCCCCTAAATTTTCCTCGTTCCACAGTGATACCTGGATTGGAAAAATAAGATCTAAAAAAGTTCTGCTTTGGATTACTCTTATTCTATACTCCAAGTATAAAATGTGAACCTTAAATCCTGTTATGTACACTAAGTTGTTAGACTAATCTCAACTTTTGTAATGATTTTTCTACTGAAACAATTTTGACATTATCATAAGATAATAAAAGCAGCGGGGATGGGGAGGGGCATGGCATTGTGGCTAATCAGCTGGATTGTAACATCATAGTTGTAAAATGATATGTGTAGTTTAATGAAAGTACTCTTCCCTTAAATAATATATGGTATGATTGTATGACAACTATGTATATTCATCTTGAGAGAAATTAATAACCATTATCACATTGCCATTTGCAAAAGCTAATCAGATGTACTGTAAAATGTATGCATTCCATTTTTTGGTGCTAAACCAAAAATACAACTAAGTGTAGATTGTGTTAGTTATTTAACAATATTTTGCCTCTTTTTCTATGACACTGAACCAAAAATTCCACTGTAGCCAAAAAAATGAATACAATTGGTCGGGAGGGTCTTATATGGCAAGTATAACCCAAAACCTACATTTTAACTTGAAAATTTGTGTGTCGTCTTATTCCTCCAGTCGCTCTGTATACCTGCATATACAATAGGGAATAAAAGAAAATATCAATTTTAATGAATTGTTTGTTGGTGAAAATTGCTGTCAAACACTGCATCATTTTGTATTTGTTGTTGCCATTTTTGACAAAATAGTTGCCAACTAAAAGTCACTTCAACAAACATCTATTGATTAACTTTTCAATTGATCAAAAATCTATGAGTTACTACAGCGATATTTTTGTATGTTTTATTAGTTTGCTATGAATGTTTCTAATAATTAATGAATATTTAAGAGTATGCAGTAAAAGAGAAATAATCATTAAAAAAGAAGGATATATATCAACAAAAATGATTTATATCAAAATATATAAGGAGAAATAAAGTCTTTTTACAAATGAATAGTAAAATTCTTGCATGTGTATATGAGAAAGTCCTTGTGAGATTTTTTTTTTTTTTTTTTTTTTTTAAGTCTGCACAGCTTTAAATATTTTTCCTCAAAATTTCTTTAGTTTGGATGAATCTAACTTTTGTAATTCTGATGTGCCTAATTATGTATTTTTACATTTCTGAAAATACATTTAAATTTATTGTTATAAGTGCTTTACTACCAACAGATCCATTATTGAAGCTATTGGAGGTGGGTTTGCTCAAGGTCAATTTCCTTTTAATATTAGGAATATGCTTACTACCAGCAGTGCAACATGAAAGAATTAAATAGTTTTTATAAAATTCTTAAAAACTTTTCTTCTTTTTTTTTTTTTTAATTTGTAATCAATGAAACTTCTTACTAATTAAAGATTTCTAACTTTTATATAATTAAAATGTTCTTTTTTTCTCCCCAAATAGCAGAAGATTCTTTGTAAGATTTCCTTGTATTCTGTTCATTGTAGTTAATCTAACAATAAAGATGTTCCTTTTCATGTTGTTCAGACCCCTCAAGACAGTCCAGCTGTACCCGATCGAAGACCAGCACAGCCACGTCCTTTGCATCCAGAATTCAGCAATTACCATCAGCCACAAGCCAAATCCATTTCTAGAAGACCAAATCTGCCTAATTTTGGTAATGATCATCTTCTACCCAGCCATAAAGTGCAGTACCCACCTGATCCCCGATTCTCTACTCCTACCAACCCTTCATTGGCCAATGGTAAGTGAGTTCAGTGATTTGAGGATCACACAACTGATTCTTGAAGTTTTTAAAGTGTCTGAATACTTTAATTCATAATTGTACCAAATTCAGAGGTTACACATTTAAGGTTGGATTTAAAATTTGTAGCATAAAAATTATAAATTTTGCATTTATATTGATAAATGTCCTCTTCCACACACACACACACACACACACACACACGAGTGTGTGTGTGTGTGTGTGTGTATATATATATATATATATATATATAGTCATCCACAGACAGACTGTTTTGTTCTATCAGAACTCTTCAGTGTGGCTAGACACACATGACGCTTGAAGCCGGGATCAAAACCCGTCCAACTTTACGTTAGACTAAGTTTCAGACCTCTCGGCCACCAAGCGGACCACGTAGGCGAAGGGAATTTTTAAGGTATTTATTTAACAACAGCAGCAGCAGCAGCCGTTTGTTTACATTTCTTATACCCTATCGGCTACCAGAGTGCTTTGCATTACGCTAGCGGCAGCCGACAATTCCTTTGCCAGAGTGCTCAACCCCCATGGGGGAGCGTATATATTCTCATCCACAGACAGACTGTTTCGTTCTATCAGAACTCTTCAGTGTGGCTAGACACGCAGGACTCTCGAAGCCGGGATCGAAACTCGTCCAACTTTACATTAGACTAAGTTTCAGACCTCTACTAGGTGTTTATTTAGCTTGGCTTAGCACAAGATCATATTTAGGAAGCACCCAGTGAGGATTGGATTAACTTTAGTAGCAATGGTTTGTGAGAATAGCTTGTATGTATTTACAAAATAAAAATAAAAAAGTGTCCTGAGTATGACCCTAAAGTGCATCTGGTGGTGAGGCTACAGTTCTGGACCTCTGAAAAGTTATTTTATTGTGATTACTTCCAGGTCCATTCTATGGATCAAATTGGTGTGAAAATCTTTTGTAATCCATAGAACTGTGCACACACCAAAAAAAAAACTCTTACAAAACAAATGTAAATGTGAACATAAAATGAAGGCAATTCCCTAACTTTTAGGCAGAAAATAACCCTAGATGGTTGATAAAATAAAAACTCTCTTTTTCAAGTAAATATCTTTTGCTTTGTTGCATATTTTTTAGAGTTCACTTAATTTCTTTTTTCTTCCATTTGTCTCTTAAGTTTAACATTTTAAATAGGAACAAAATAAAATTCTGTGGATCTCTGAAGAAATCTTAATTTTGTTAGATTTCAACTGAAATGCTTTGTTTTTAATCAGTAAATTTAGAAAAGACTTAAGAATTTTAAGTTCCCAAGTAGCAACACTTGAATGCAATAGCGACAAGTTATAAGTTTATCTTTTATAAGTTGAAAGGCCATAAAATGTAAATTTTATATTTTACATGATATATTTGCTCCTATTATATTCATAAGTAAAATTTGATTGTATATAATTATTCTATTTCTCTATGTCAAAAACTTTCCAGTCTTAAGGACACTTCCCCCAATTTTGACTTGGAAAATTAAATGGAGGCAGGAATGAATTATAAGTTTTTAAAATGTAGCCATTAGCCTGTAAGGCATTTTCAAGACTTATTTTGGATGACAGGGAAAAAAAATCTTAGACATTTCTTTGATGTCTATGGATATAAAGTTAATTAGTTCTGAAATGATAAATCAAACTATTGGAAAATTGTTAATCCTTAATCTTTTTTACTTTTTTTCTTTTTTCTCCTTGACCCTGTATTTTCTATGTACATACACATTACCTAATCTATACTAGTGAGAAAAAGACTGAAAGTTAATGTGATATATATATTTTTTTCAGATGCCCTTTTGCCTCATACAGAAAATTCAGAAGTGTTTTCATCTCCTTTGTTGGAAAAACGCACTTACTTGCATTTGTCTGAGGCTGATGTTGACCAAATACGCAACCGGCTGCACCCAACAAACGACACAAATGCGACTGCATCAACACATTTGCAACAGCAGGCAACAGATGACAACGAGCTTGATGAGGAAGAAGCTAGTGGTAGTGTAAGTGTAGATCAAGAAGATGCCCGTGAGTACCAGGCTCTCTTTTATCTCTTTTTCTTTTTTTATATATTTTAGAATTTCATTTCTTTTTCTTTATTTTCTCTCCTCTTAAATTTACACAATCGTTTACTGTTATTTGTAAACCATTTCATGATGCAAAAGACAAAAAAAGTTCTGTAGCTGAGACAAAAAATTTTGACTGAAACATTTTAAGAATTAATCAACAAATAAACATTTAGATTATTTTGAATTTAGAAATGAAGCATTTTTATTACTCATTTTTATTTTTGTCATAAATTCTATGTGTTAAACTAAATAGTGTAAAGTAGGAATATAAAAAAATGTTTTTGACAAGATTTGAACTCTTATTCTGTATCTTGGAAGCTGATCTTTTATGGACAGTGACTTAAACAATTAGACAGAAATCATTAAAGCATAATCCACATAAAATGGAGGCTCCTTGTATATGGAATGAGAGTTCAAATGAAAAAGAAAAAAAAAAAAACACTTTTTTATTTTGACTTTGAATGAATTTAAACAATTGGAGGATATAAAAATTGAACCATTGAAAAATATTTCTTTCCATTTTAATAATAAATAAAATTCTAATAAATGTTTAGTTTTGCATTTTGTTCTTTTCAACTTGTTGAAAAAAGATTCTTTCTTTTAAATTTTCAGCTGATCTTGATAGATCTGAAACTTGGAATTCTAGTTACTTGAGAAGCAAAACAAATAATCGAAGTTCCCGGGGTAAAAGACCATCATTTGAACCTTCACTTTTTGGTTCTCCCTTCATGGTGAGGATTACTTTTTAAGTTTTTTTTTTTTTTCTGAGAATCTCTCTTCATCTTACCAGGGCAGCCACATCTTTGACTCTTCAGCAGAATTCCTTCATTATATTTATGTAATAATCTTTTCTCATAAATAATGAGAAACACTGACTTTGATGTGGGCAAGGATGGAGACTCATTCTGATAATCTGCCTTGCCTTCATGTCTTGTATAAATGGTGAGCCTGTTTGACAGTAACATTTCCCATCCAAAATTCTGCCTTGCTTCTTAACCCTTTTGGTGTGGAGAGCAATTCAAGTCATCCAAATATACTTAATGTGTGAGGGCAAGATGCAACTTTAGACCACATTTACATAAAAATTTTGGTTCTCGTGCAATATACCCTTTGAAAGTGCCTCTTGTTCTATATACGTCAGCGCTAAGAATTTAAAAAAAAAAAAAATCTTTTTTATTATATCCCAAACTTTAGTAAAATAGTAATTTTTATTTTTTAAGTATCAGTGAATAAAAAAAAATTATCTTTATAAACACAAGATCCATATTTTTTTCCCCTTCAACATCTTAATTGCTTTAAAGGATGTAGTGTAGTATCATGTAACTAATAATTTTTTTTATCTTCCCCATCTTTTTTTATATTATGGCCTAAAGTGTATTCCAATTATTAAATTTGTGACCAAATGCACCACACAAAGTGGGTTAATGGCAAATTATCTGCTGTACATTTAGACTAGGGAGGTAAATTTGCAATACATCTTGATAAAGTCTTTGTGCAATTGAGATTTTTTAAGATAGAAATATAAGATTAAATGCAAATGAAAGGTAGTTTATTCCAGAATTCCCATTTGCAATTCTTTAAAGTGAATTTCAAGACAATCATCTTTGTACAAAAGATTTTTCCCTGAGTGAGACATTGACATATTTTCACTTAAGGGAAAAAAAATTAATGGTTATTCATCTTTTAAATGAAAAAAATCTCAACTGTAAAAGGAAAGAACTTTATAGGCATACTATATAAGTATTTTACTTTTTTCTTTTTTTAATAATCCCTGTTTCTTTGAGAATTCTAGTTTTTCTACACACACTCAACTAAAATCTTTTGTACCCCAGTTGATCTTTAACATTGTGTCAGCCTCCATATAATGTGGTTTGAGATTCAAGTCATTTGCTCTGTTTAAGGAGTGATTACTCTCCTCAAGTATTACTGGAACATAACATATCTTTCTTTAGTTGTATCACTTGATCTATATTAATTATTATTAAAGAATTTGAAATTTTTTTGTAAAATGTTATATGAATACTCACTATGTGTTACATAGATCGTGAAATACAGTCATCATTAAATTAATTTTTAATTGTTGTCTAAATGGTAAATTCTTATAACTGTTTTACCTCAGTATCTGATATTTTCTATCTCCAGTAGAATGTCATGGTTCCAATGACAAATTCTGTAAGGAAACAATACCTAAAAGTACAATAAGTATATATATATATATATATATATATATATATATATATATATATACACTTATTGTACTTTTAGGTATTGTATATATATTATTTTTTATTTATTTATTTTTTTTTTTTTTACAAGTACTTTATAGTTCAAGAGTTCAAATGATTAACAGTTCTTTCTTTAAGTCTCTTAGTTTTTGTCTTTTAAGAACGGTTTCTAGTACAGCTGAAGTCAGCTTGAAAATAGTATATTATTTGATTTTGGCCTCAAGAATTTTGTATGTGTAAATTCTGAAATTTGATTGTTCAAGATCGATTACTTAAGATGATTCTAAAACTTTGAAGAATCTTTATCATGAATTTAGAGAACCAGTGTAGCTGAAGTGAACAGCTCTTGTTGACCGGCAGTTTTTTCTCCATGACTTTTACAGAAAAGTTCGCTGCTGTCTGACAGTCTACATGAATCACCCTTCTACGCAGGAAAAACCCGCTATGGAGGTGCTGCTGCAAATAGAAAATTACGTCTTAAAATATCAAATCCATATTCGGTAAGTTCAATTTCTTCAAGCAATATCTTCCAAAGTTGGTGAATTTATATTTCTAATGACTATCTGCTCAATTTTATATCTTTTATTAATAATAATAGCATTGTATCCATTTGAAAATGATAAATATTTTTATATGTCTATAATAGATGGGGTTCCTAGTTATAACTCTTACTTATTTGAATAGGCTGTGGTTTATAATCATGGAGGAGACAGAATTGCAGAGTGAACATGACTTCTTTGCATTCTGTAATAGTTGACTATTGAAGGCTTTAAGTAACATTATAACATAGCATCTAAATTACATTGTTAAAATGGCGATTATCTGAATTGATCAAATACAACCCACGTATGATGATCCTATTTAATGAACTATTCAAAGAACTAATTGCTTATCTAAGACTGTTGTAAAGAAATAATCCATTCAACATGTTATTATTAGTATAAACAAAAGGATCTCTCTCAAGAATTTTGAAGAATGACTCAAAGAATCTAAAAGTTGAATTGCAGTTTATCAGAAGTGAGAGTGTCTTGAAAACAGCACTACCTAAGTCTTGAACAGAAACTGAAATAATCAACTTGATAGAAATTGTGTATTGAAAGACCAATTTAACTTTCAGGATACCAAAGAAGACCTGATTCAACTGGTCAACTTTTACAATGCATGAACTGATAAATACAAAGCAAGAAGAAGAATTTAGTTACAGAATTTACTGAAAAAGAAAGCATACATACTAGATTTTAGTATAATACTATAAAAATATAAGGACCCACTAAAAGAAGTTGCCTTTTAATGGGATGTGTGAGACAATATAATCAGCTGTATCTTAAGTCAATCTCATTGATGCAAAAATTTCTAATTCACATCAGCCGCAGGTTTATTGAGTGTACATTAGCAAAATACAAGTAAATGTGTATACAGACAATGAAAACTAATACTCGATTATTCTTACCTCAAAAATGATCCCAAGATGGGATGAGTGATTGCTGCTAACACAAATTTTAAGAGCATGAAGAAGAACAACCACAAAAGACACATTTTAACCAAAAACAAAAGTTTAAATGTCATAGTAGATACCAAATACATGAGAAGGTTCTTGAGGAATTCAAAGGTCCAGTCTTCAATGACAAAAACAAAATAGGTGAAATATTCAAATTGCTCATGTCCACCTTGATTCCAACACAAAGTTCTGACCACCTCTAATTCATTATAATAAAAAAAAAGTCAATAATGTACTGAAATTTCTATCCTGAAAATGTCAGTCATGTGAAGTATTCACACAAGACCATAATGAATGCTATGATTACAGTGAACAATACTCCTTTAAACCCTCATAGTAACCCTCACCTAAAACTAAACTAAGAATCAAAGAAAATTACTTCAGTGATATCTTCCTTATAAGTGTTTCTAAAGAAGAGGTTTCCAAAAAGTTTTCAAATGTCCTGGACCAGTAGATCCTCTTTGCCATTTGAATATTTTCAATTGAATAAATTGTAAGAATTTTACAGGCCTTAAATAAAGGCTTTATTCAATTCAAAATCAGCAAGTCCAGACAGTCACTCTTATGTTTTACAGCAAATAATAACCAGTTCATAACTGCCACATATATGCATCTAAAATACTGGAAATAGACCTATTTATGATTATTGTAACACTGTGATGGCAAGGAAGCTGGTGGTGGAATAAATTATTGTTCAATAATCCATTAAAAGAGACTCACTTCAAAATAAACAAACACAGATAAATCAATGAAGATGTTTCATCACCTGTTAAGTATTTGCCATTTCTCTGATGCGATGTTGGCTTGGGCTATAGAATGCATTAATTGCATCTCTGCAGAGAAGTGAAATCCCCCTTCCTCTCAATGAGGTCACTTGTTGGCTATGGGTAGTGACCTATAATGTTTCAGGACAAGATCCTGGTGGCTGAGCAGTCTGTGACTCAGCCATTGCAGGGGTTGGTGACCTGCAACATTTCACTTTGGCTCTTACTGGGCTAGATGGCCTTTGGAGAGGCCTTATCCAATCAATCAGCTGGTCATATCAAGCCCTTGCACCTATATAATTGCCCCAACCACACTCAAATTGCTCTTGTGGCAAATAAGTACTCAATCCTATTTTATTCTAAAGGTGCTTGAGAGTGGTGGCTGAGGGTTAGTTGTATTGAGAGAAACAACACTTTCACCTCTGTTTAACTTTATTTATCAGGGGCTAGAAATCCCCCTCCTGAGATGAGAATCCTCGCCAAATTATCCCTGTCTAAACTAAAGTGAAGAGGTATTCTCCTTGACAAATTCCCAACAAAAATTCCATGGTGAATGGTAGAACATGGAACCAGTGAAAAGAAAAACAACACGCATAGCAAATAGAAACAAGACAAAATCTTTTTGAATCTGATTCAGACACTGAAATAACAGAGTTCCCTAGATTATTATTATTATTAAACTCCTTTTACAAAAGTATCATCTTTCTTGATTGAAAGAGTGATCTCCAACAGAGTGAAATTGTGAAAAATAAAAAACAGAAATAAATAACAAAAAACATGCCAAAAACTTAATTAAAATGAAAACTTTCTACAATTTAAGGTGCAAGGTCTACCCACATAAAAGACTGATCTCTTCAAAGAAACAGGGATTTATCCTTTGGTATACTAGAGGAAATGAAAACGGTTCAAGGAAATCAAAGATTTCATGTACTACAAAAGGTAACCATTAAAATGGATGGTGAAGAAATACAAACCTTCACATATGTTTTGATATATGAATCAATAATTCCTAAAGAAGTGAAAATTGGATACTACCTCGAAAGGGTAGGACAATACATCCCCCACATTGTTGAGGTGCTTCAAATGCCATAAATATAAACACCACAAGGAGAGCTGCAGAGGACATCCAACATGTGAAAGGTGTGGCTGAAGGGACCCAAACCACATGGAGCAAGATTGTCCCAAAGATGCCAAAATAAATACCTCAAAGGAAAAATCAGATCACTTATCTGTCCACCAGTTACCAAAATAAATCCAGAACCAAGCACCAAAGCAAAACACATCCTAATTATCTCAACCAAACTTGAACTTTCTCATCAATCCAAAATGAATTGTGCTTAACATACAACTGAACAAAAACAAATGATGATATCAAACCTCTTATCTCAATCTAGAGAACTCTCAACACCAAAAGCAAAATCACCAAAAATACTGAGAAACCAAATATTAAACAAAACCATGCAAACAAAAGTAATATAATGTCCAAGGATTAAAACAATAAAATCAAAACTCTGAATAGATTCAAGAATGTAGAAAGCATGAATTTTTAAACACTGACAGCAAAGATACTAACCTCAAATTAGTAGATATATAAAAAATATAAGATACAACTACAAAACAAGACCATCTATAAAACATGGCTGTGAAGCAAAATTTGTCTCCTAACCTCTGACACTCAGGCTTTTTAAAATAATTACCTACAAACTATTTGGTTACAAATCATGTGTGTGTATATATATATATATATATATATATATATATATATATATATATATAAAACAAGATTTGGCATAAGATAACCCGCAAGGATTGATATGCCATTAACCAACCAACCACTTCTCCAAATGCCATAAAACTATGGGAGTTGACATTCCTTTCTTAAGTGTAGATGAGCAAGACAAGCTGGGATTTGACAATGGCAACTATAAACAAATGCACTTTGTCATATTTGAAGACCTTCCAAAAGCAGTTTCCTATAATGAAACCTGGCAGCCAAAATGACTACTTAGTTGGTCAAGTGATGTATATCTACCTTGATACTGAAACATTTGGAATAATTTGTTGGTAGAAAGAAAGTGATTTTGAAAATAATCCTATGAGACAGTGAATTCAAGTTGAAGAAAGGAGATATTGTATTGTATTTGTTCCAAAGGCCATCAAAGAACAACTATTAAAGTTGAAGACATAGTTTCCAAATATGGATAAGCTAATTATGGACCAAATGAGCATATGCTATCTGTGAAAGCCTATGAAAGAGATCTGCTGATTGCATTTAAGCCTCCATTTAATGTTTGTGAAAAATTGAGTGCTGACCATTTGCTCTGCTACCAGATGGAAAATACATACTGGTGATGATTAACAAACTAAACAAATACCCAGAAGTTGCAATTGTTGATGTGTAGTTGAAGGCTGAAATATCAGCCATATATATATATATATATATATATATATATATATATAATGGGTAGAGTGTTCACCAATGATCCAGGAGACCGGGGTTCAATCCCAAGTCGAGTCATACCAAAGACTCAAAAAATGGTACTTGATGCTGCCTTGTTCAACACTCAGTATTATAAGGTTCGGATCAAGGGTAAAGTGGCGCGATCCAGGGAATGGAGCAGCGCCCTCTGCTACACCTTGGTGTAGTAGTTATTGAAACTGGAGCCTTCGGGTCGTTTTTGACTACAGTTGCCAACTTTATATAATTTTTTGAGGCTGATTCTTATGAGAGTCTTTCAATGGAAAAGTCTTGCATGATTTGAGAAGGTATTTTAAATGAGACAGAATCAATTGCTCAGTTGTACACAAGAAAGTGGACTTGGAGGCCTTGCTGAATCATTAACAAAAAACTTGATAAGTTTGTTATATGTCAATAGAATATAAGAAACCCAAAGCTAAGATTTACGAACATTTGAGAAAATTATGAGCCATGCCTTATACATGTACAGGAGTAATACTAGCTGACATACTGGATTTCTACTTGATCAAATAGTATACCTGTGTCAAAGTGGCTGTGGTATACTCTAATAACATGTAAGTGAAAGTACACCAGAAAGCTTACTAAGAAAATGGTACATGACCACATCATTACTACTAAAGAAATTTCGACCTGTTTGCTCGGGTTGTAGAATACTCTGACTGCACCGCTGCAGAGTAGTAAGATCCTTCCTCCAATGAGGCAACCGGTTGGCTGTGGGTGGTAACTCGTAATACTTGAGGATGAGATCCTAGTGGCTGAACAATTTGTGACTTGGCAATTACAATGGTTAGTGACTTGCAACACTACACTTTGGCCCTTACTGGGCTAGACAGTGGTCAGCGAGGCCTGATCCAACCAATTGGTTGGTCATGTCAAGCCCTAATATCTGTGTGTGTGTGTGTCCTGGCTGTATTCTGCAAATTTCTCTTCTGGCAAACAAGTACCCAACCCTATTTTATCTTAAAGATGCCAGAAAGTTTGTGGCTGATGGTCAATTGCCCTGAGATTGTAATACTTGAAACCATTTAACTGTGTGCAAACAAATGATCAATATTGAATAAAATTATTGGTATTGTATAGCAATACTTAAAACTATGTCTTGGGTATTGACACTAAACTACATCTGACAGTGAGTCTCCAGTTGAAGAGTTAGAACAATGTGGAGTACCTCTTCATTACCATTACTCTTTGGTCTGCTCAAACTCAGAGTAGTAGTACCTGTTAAGAGTCCCACCTATATGTCAAATAGAACTGTTCAATCCTTTATTAAGGATTATTATTAGTTATTTGAAACTGTACAGTTATGTGTAAATTGTTTGTATTAAATAGGAATACTTAATAAATAAAATTAGTAATGTAAAATAGCAATATTTGAAACCATTTAACTGTGTGCAAAAAAAATGGTTAATATTAAATAGAATTAGTATTAGATAGTAATACTTGAAACAATTTAATAAATAGAATTATTAGTGTTAAATAGCAATAAATACATTAAACCATTTAACTGTGTGCAAACAAATGAGCTCTCATTTAAAAATAAAGTTACCTACAAACTATTTCTTTACAAATCATATATATAGGATTTGGCATTAAATAATCCACAAGGGTTTGATATACTGTTAAACCAAATAGCCTAATATAACGTAAAACAAAAATTTGGCTCTCATATTAAGTACCCTTCACTGTAACATGGGTTGTAACAGACAAAAAGACAAGATGAAGGTGCACAATACACAAAGGTAAATATAGGTCAACATCTAACAGCAAAGAAATTACCATGAAACATTTAAGACAATCCGGGAGAATTTACAAATGAAAGAAAAAACACATAAAGGTCATTCCAACGAGACTGCCATCAAGTCAAAAACTGCACCTATGTTTTACTAACTACCAGGTGTTAGTATGAGCAATTAGAAAACTATGGTTCTATCAGCAATAGCTGAAACATCCATGGCTTGGTCATTTGTCAACTATGTTACAAGAGTGAGACAAGCCAGCTAACAAAAATCAATTTTGTTTCTGGTTTATTAGCAGCAGCAGTTAATGCAGCACTGACCAACCAGCTGAAGTATTGTACATATATAAACCTCTAAAAAGATTGTTTGTGTGAGCTGTGGGTCTTGCCTATGATCGTCCATGGTTTTATAAATAGACAACCATTTATGATTGTGGAGGAAACAGAACTACAAAATGAACATGACCTCTTTACATTTTGTACCTGTAGACTGTTGAGAACAAACTTTAAAAAACGTTAGAATATGGTAAATGTGAGCCAATGCATCTGACTTTTGTTAATAAATACTGTTTTATGTATGTGCATTTTACATTATTAAATATCTCTTTGCAATTGTGTACCTGTGAATTTTGTAAAATACTCGGGTGAGTCAAAAGTTTTGCAATAATTTGGCAATTTGAGGCACAATTCAACAGCTCTGGAAGATTTTGCTGAGGTTGTAAAGGTGATTAACTGGACTGTGTGATAGAACATTTGACTCTGCACTGCATCTACTAACTGCATTGTGAAAAAAAAAAAAATCCAACACCTTGTTTATTGCACAGTCTGAGATGACATCACAAAAGACAAAGGGAAAAAAAAGTTAAACTCAAAGTTTGAAGAACCGGACTTGCTCACAGATGGAGTGGGGAGGATCACCTCAGACCTTACTTTCGCTCTCCCCCTCTTTTCCATGTATCTGGCCCAAATTCTACCTTGCCAGATCTTTGCAGATCCCGCTCCTAGCTCTAGGGATACCAGCAGATTCCAAAGGCATTTCAGACTCAAGCCACTTTCTCTGACTAACTTGCTTTGACAGTTTTCTCAGGCTAACTCTTTTCAATCTGAGCTCCTAATTTTGAGAATGCAGGAAGTACTGGGTTGTTTCCTGTTTAGCCTCACACTTATTCAAAGTTGGGTGGTCGCTTCATTCAAATCTATGGTTGACCTACTGGTCTGCCAGGCTGGTGGTGTGTGGTTTGCGTGAACTGCTTTTTCCTTCTTTGTTTTATTACATACTGCTTGTTACATCTACACATGTATACATATGCCTAAAACCACTCATACATTCATCATGACACACACGCACACCTAACTCCATAATATCCTGTCAAGTTTCCGTAGAGTCACAACGGTAATATGCCGCCCTCACTTGATACTCATTGAATGTTACTTGCTTGATTGTGAAAGTTCTTATAACCCAAGCCAAATTTCTTGAACCAACTGGTTACTCTATTGCAATCATCTGTGCCTTCACCTTTCACTCAACAACATTTTTTCGTTGTTTCTACAGTGTTATGGCTCAGTTTGAACTTGTAAAGGATAATTTTTTGAATTTGACTACATTGCACATTCATCTGTGTGGCTTTCAAATCAAACACACAGTGAAACAATATGTCAGTGCACCAACTACCACAATATTACCAACCACAGCTTGAACTGCTTCAGTTACATGATGGATGCACCATAGACAAGCAAATCCTGAATTATTGCCAAATTTTTTACTCAACCAAATAACCAATTGAATCTATGCATTATTGTCACCAATAAATAAGTTGAGTTATTCTGCAAAGTCATTTGTGAAACCTACAGTTGTCGGATATTATCACAAAGAAGAAGAATTTATACTTCTCAATTAACCTATGTTTGACTTAAATGTTGCAGTTCTTTTAATGCAGCTTTGGTTTGAGGATGTGATTTGGTGACTTACTTAGGTCTGACCACTGAACAGAATACTTTCATTTTTATAGAATCCTTTTTTTTTTTTTTTTTTTTTTTTTTTTTCATCACCTGTTACATTCTGAACAAGAAATAAGTTGTGTGTTTTGTTTTCTCATAAAAAACCTGTAGAGAGCAAACTTTTGTAATTGCAATTTAAAAAGTTTTTTTCATTCAACTGGTGTGGTTTCAATTTTGTCTTTTTTTCTTTTTCAATTTGATGTAAATAATTGTTTTATAGATTACGTTATAAACTGAAGACCATTAGCCGAAATTTGTGGAGCACAAATTTCACTTTAAAATCATATGAATTACATGAATAAAGTTAAATATACAATAAAATTAAAAAGGATAAAAACTGCAGTTATTTTTGGGTTACTCTAATTGTAATGTCTTGTGTAATATTTATATTATTTGTAGCTATTAACTTTTATGCAATTGTACTAATAAATTTTCTTTTCATCATTAAATATTTGAATAGAAGTTTATAATAAAATTCTTTTTTGCTTGGAATGTGTATGATATCCTAAAATTTGAAGTATAAAATGATTGTTGTTCACACCAATGAATTGGTTTAATCACAGATAAGACAGACAAATGTTTAACATCAGAGATTGTCTCTTTAATTTTTTTGTGAATGGTCTATGTTCCTAGAGATGGTGCACACACCTAATCTTGAATTTTTGCTTTTAATAGGCATTAAATTAAATGATAAATCAATTGTGTGATCTGCTGTCCTCAGCAAAATAGAATTTAATATAATAATAATGCAATACTATTTGTTGGCTATTTTTATAAATGGATTTGTATTTGCATTTTAGGCTGCCATGCCTTACCGTAAACAGGTCAATGCCAAACCACTTAAAAGCAGTTCTAGTGCAGTGACTAGTTCTACAGCTAAAAGAATTCTGGATACATTGGAAATGATGGCCACGCCATTATCGGTAAGTCTAATTTTTCTTTCTTTTTTTTTTTTTCTTTTTGTTTTTGTTTTGTTTTGTTTTTGTTTTGTTTCATTATGAATGGCACAATTTGGTTCTTGTTAAACCATAAGAGTAACTGAAACATTTATTATTTTGGCCACTCTGTCAGTGGGGCTCAGAATATGCTGACTGTATCCCCTGCACTAGGACCCCTTCTCCCAAATAACCACCTGTTGACTGTGAGTGGTAATCTATGATGCTTCAGGACAGAATCCTGGTGGCTGTGAGTGGTCCATGTTCCTAGAGATGGTTATGTGAACTGCAACACTCCACTTAGCTCCTTACTTGGGCTAAACAGGCAATTAGTCTCAATTCAATTAGTCAACTTCTCACACCAAGTTTTAATTTGGGGCTTGGGCCACAAACTTTTCTCATTGCATACATCATCAATAATGTCTCCCAAAGATCCAAATTAGATGGTAGCTGTAGAGTCAATCAATTTGGAAGAAAATGGCTATGACTTTGCTGTAAGATTCTGAATGTTTCACTAATTCTTGTGTGACAAAACCAAAGAAAAAAAAACAGTGCTTGTGGCCTTATCCAAATATAGATATATCATTCCTGTAGCTCTGCCCACCAAGGCAAATATATTCTTCACCACTTTGATATTTCCCTTTAAACTGGAGTCCTTGAGCATGAGCAGTGAAGTTTACAAAAACCAATCAAGAGACTTTACATCGAGAAAATGTCATTTACAAGCTTTATAATCTTGAAATCAATGGAGAGACTCTTTTGTCAAAACTATCACCTTCTCTTAATTCAAAAAGTTATTTCAACAAAGATTTCTTCTAAAAATGTGGGAAAAAAAAAACCTAGGACAATTTTAGTGGAGATAGAAAAGAAGAAAACCTGCAGATATTCTGCTAAAGATGAACACTTTTCACAATATACAAATCAAAGTATCAAAAACTAAACTCTTCAATGTTGGGAACTTTCAGCTCTATTGAAGAAATAAAAAAAAGATTTAAAAAAAAACCCTGAAAAGCCAAGAAGTGTCCATTTAAAAAGAATAATGAAACTATCCAAATAAACTATTCCATTATGACCTTTGACATGCAAACCATTTCTAAAGAAATCAAAATAGGCTACAATATTAAAGAGGTTAAGCAGTTCATTTGTTGTTAGAATTGTCAGAATTTTGGACACCACAAAGATGAATGTAATGGATGATGTGCAGCAGATGCATATAAGAGATCTGGACTATCCCACAAATAATTGCAACAAATTGTGTAGATGTAGAAATTATGGTTGAGAAAATGCAGCTTTATGGTAAAGTTGTTGAAAATTTGAAGAAAAAGAAGAGATAAAAGACCCAACATAGAGAAAATGTTTCTTTTTCTGAAGCACATTGTAAAAGGATTCACGAGGGGAAAACATAGTCTCAGATTGCTAAAAGAAATATAATCACACTAAACATTAAAGAATATGGCAAGTATGAATCACTTTTCAAAAGATTATTACAACTAGGACCAAGTAATCAGCTTGAAGTTGATGAATAAACTAAGATCGACGTTAAGACTAATGCTACCTAGAGTACTGAGCCTTACTCAAAGGTAAATCAGAAGCAGTAAGAAGGGGACTGAACACCATAACAAGAAACCAAATCTTTCAAAAACCAAGAATGGGATGATAAAATCTATGCAACACAAAAATGAGTCAGATATTGGCTTGAGAAAAAAAAAGAATATGAAGAAGACCCTGCCAAATAGGAAGACACACTCTTCCAATTCAGTCATGACCAAAGATTCAAGTTTAACTGACACAAATTTGAATGCTTGGAATCAATTGATATTGAAGGTCAGAATCCACAAAATACTTTTTATACACAAACATAAATTCTTTAGACTTGAAATTTTCATTTATTCCTCAAGAGTCAAATTGTAGTTATTGGTTGTTGAATCCAAATCAATTACTTGACAGTCAGGACTAGTAAGCAATTGTACAACGGAGGGAAATGGATTCCGTGATTTGTTTTCCCTACTGTTGTATCCTCAGACAATTGGGTAGCCGCAGTTGACTAAAAATAACAACACTCACGCCTAGCAACCCTTCCTCAGTATACCTCTGGTCAACTCATTCGCTCTGTCAGTCAAAAAGCAGTCCATGAAGATCAACAACAACACCCTCCTGCTGCTGGCATGGTCTTTTATACAAGTTCAGGCCAATAGAAATTTACATGCACGGTAGATTTCTTCTCGCGAGACTCGAGATCAGCCCACTATAACTTCTGCTTCCAGAAGTGAACATTTTTTACTGCTTGACACGCAAGGCAAAATCTTATGCGCTTTGATCCAGGAGGTAAGTTTCTTCTCTCGCTACACAAATGTAAATCAAGCACCTAGCTGATGAAAGTAATGGCTCACACCAACTGAGGTACAGGTAAAAAGATTTTTATTAACATTATATTCAACACTGATACATACCAAATGGTTGCTTCATCTTACAAGTCAGCCAGAAAATCCTTCCTAAAAGTTCTGGAATTCATACATGAAGTATTGCAACAAAGACCCTTTAGCACATTCCTAGTAGAAAGTTTGTATGCTGAAACCCATAAAACTCCTTTGTCACTGAAAAGGAAGAAATTAACTTTACAACTAATTAAAATCATGCCTATCAAACCCTACTCATAATGATATATTTAAACTAAAATACAATGAAGAAGTATTTGCTCTATTTTTCCTCTGTGCATGAAATCAAATGCCTTGGAGAAATGTACAAAAAATTGTGTTCTCTTGAGATTTTCTGCACATACTCCTTTGATGATTTGACAGTCAAAACTTCAAGTTGTGGATAGATTTCTCCAAAATCCATTCTGATTTTATCTAAGAATTTTTTTTCAATTTCAGGTTTGATGTCGTTGAAGAGCAGAGCATTATAAATCTATGCAGCAGCAGCAATAAGAATTATGCCTTTGTTGTTGTTAGTAATTCCAAAGTTGCCTTTCTTGGGGATGTGGAGGATGCAGGATTTTATCAATTTCTTTACTGGGTTTTACACTTTGAAAAAGACAAGAAACATATTCTCTCACAGAAACTATGATGACTATGCTGATGATCTAGCACTTATTACAAATACATCTATCCAAGCAAACAGTGGGAAGAGGCATTTTTTTCTATGTGAATGCTGATAAAGCAGTTCATATCTTTTAAACCAGAAGAAACCATCTCCACTTTAGCAAGCCTCTGAAATTAGTAAATCAGTTCACATACCTTAGCAGCAATATCTCATCTACTGAAAGTGATGTCAACATATGCATAGGGAAGGTGTAGACTACTATTGATAGGTTACCAATCATATGTAAGTCTGATCTCTGATAAAATAAAACTGGATTTCTTCCAAGCTGTGGCTGTGCCCATACTACTGTATGGCGGCTGCACCACCTGGAGAAAACAATAGATAAGAACTACACAAAATTTTACATGCTGTTTCGAACAAATCCTGGAAGCAGCACTTCACAAAACAGCAACTGTATGGCCATTTACCTCCCATCTCAAACAAGACATGTTGGGCAAGCAAGGATGAACTCATAAGCCACATACATTTATGAATTCCTATACATGGATGTGCCAGTGTTGATTTCCCAGCAAGGACTAAGGTATATCAGCTCTATGTGGACGTTGGATCCAATCTAGTGGATCTGCCAGCAGTGATGGATAATAGGGATGGATGGAGAAAGAGAGTCAGGGAAATCCATACTATCAGCTCATCTTTGTGTCTAATTGTTTTATCATTTCAAAGGAGAATAGAAAAAACAATTTTAAACATTTCTTTTCAATGATTTGGAATTTTTTTCCCCAAACATTTTAGAATGCAAATTTTGCGATTCTAATTTGTGATTTTAATGAAAGTTTTTATATAAAAGCAGAATATGGTTTTTATTCTGTTAGAGAAATCATTCTGTGATGTCTATACTCTGATGATGTTGATTAAAAAATCTGAGAATGAGACATTCATCCGAGTAAAACTCTTATGCATCCCATACCTTTTTATGATTAGACACAGAAGAAGAAGAATAAACTACAAATGTCTCCTCCCCTTTTTTTCTTTTTTAATACTTTAAGACAACTTTTAGTAATGGTTTAACAATATCTTTTATGTGATTCATGTTGTCATTATTACAAATTGATATTAAAAATTTTTAAATTAATTTGAAGTGGACATTGACTGTTTCATAGATAAAATTTGCTTTCTCTTTTTGATCAGGATGCACATAGAATTCCAATCTCCAACAACACTTTCACTGATTCTGTTCTACAATTTACAGTAAGTTTTATCAACCCTTTTCTGAATTGAGTTTGGGATCTGTTTGGAAAGGATCTAGCTATTTCAATATTAATTAAAAGAAAAAATAGTCTACCTAGAGCAATGATCCTTAGTCATCTTCAAAGTACTCCTCGCACACTTATCTCAGAGCCCTTTCCACTTTTCAAAACAGCCTTTAAATTTTCTTGATTGGGATTGCCATCAGCTGCCTTTCCTAGGTGATTTTACCTTTGGGAAGAACCAGAAGTCACAGGAAGCAAAATCTGAAATGGGAGTTGACTGAATACTTTCTACACAGACCTTGTATATACACAGTAGCCTCAAATTGCAAATAATAGGGTTTTTTTTTATTTTTTTAAACTCATTAAAAGCAGCAAATATTGAAGTTTTTTTAAAAAAGGAATTTATAAAACAATACATTTAATGCTTTTTTCTTTATATAAAAGCACTTTTAACATTTTGTCTCTTTAATTGGTTTGAATACTCATGATGATATAGATAAGTTATATCCTGTTTTTATTTATTATTACAAGTTGTCTATATTTTCTGTTTATATTTTTAAAAGCTTATATTCTTTTAATCAGATTCTTCAAATGTTCTGTTTCTATCTTTGCAGCAAATATTCTATAAAAAGGCTCAATCCAAATCCTTAATTTTGATTTTGTTATGTTTAATGTTTTCATTTCTTTCTTTTTTTTTTTTTTTTTTTTTTTCTAGCCATCAAGTCTGAAGCGACGTAACAGACCAACTGTAGCAGCCTCCATGTTTAGTGTCAATTCCCAAAAAGTAAGTTCAGTTTGATGATAATACTAATCTCATCACAATTATTTTAAAGAACTCTAGGAAAAGACAAATCAGGCTCCATTCATCATGATTTTTGATCTCAAATCAGAATTTGATCGACCAGGCGTCTGGACTGAAGTGCGCTGTTCAAAGGTGGCTAGTGCTATATGAGAACGGGTCTCACAATAAACTCCAAGACAGGTGACAATCAAAATGAAATTTATATACAATGTAAAATACAAAGTACGAATTCTGTCTACTGGAGTAATGGACATTGGTTTAGTTCTTATCGTTGCAGTTCAAGTACAATTAGGTTTATCGCTGGTTGTTGTATCAAGGTTGGTCCAGGGTTCTTGGTCAATACAATTTTTTACAATTGTCAAGTTGGCTCACGATTCTTTTTGCTTTAGGCCTTCTCTGCAATCTAGTGCAACACCTGTTTGCTTCTCCGCAGCTCCGCAACTTACTTGAATGTTCAAAGCACTCTGCTTTTATAATAATCCGCCTGGAACCGATGTGGGTTCTGGTGATGTAGAGGATTCCTTTCCAGAGTTAGATTTAAATTGAATTCTCATTAATTAATTTTTTTTTGGTAACTCTGCAATTTCCACCTTTGGGCATTTTCAATCGGCCCCTTTTTAGTAGTCGTTGCAGGGCCTTAATCCCTCCTTTTCACTTGCACTTAATCTTTCCAATCACTCTTACTTTTTTACCTGTGGTGTAATTCTGTGGATTCCTCCTTCCTAATTCAACAATCATCTAGCCTTTCCTTAAGGGAAGGTTATAATTATCAACTTTGACAAAACTGCTTTTCAAAATGCGTAGGTGAAAAGGCAGTCCTGCATTGCAGACCAATTAACATTCCTTATCTATTTGCTGATTTGGTATCTTCAGTTGGCTTGACAGTTGTTTTTCTTTAATCAAGAAGAAATGAAACACATGGCCCATCACCCAGACATCAGAACCAAAGATCCATTTGTTCAGATTTCTTGTTGATCTAACTTTTTGGGGTGCAAAGTATATTTGCACTTTTAATTAAACAATATTCTTTTTATCATTTTTTTTTTTTCTTCCCAGAATTTACATTTTCAACAATATTAGATTTACACTAGCCTCTCTCACAGTTTCAAGTTAAAACGAATTCCATTTGGAATTACTTTTTGGTGGATTAATCCTTCATGGACCAACACTGGCACAACACCAATTCTTAGTTAGTTAACCCCTCACAGACCAATATTGTCACACTAATGTTTTTAGGAAAGGCAGGGATCTCTCTGTTCTTCCTCCAGCTATGAATAAATACCAGGGAAGCCTAAGTTCTTTAACCTAGGAGAAGGAAAACTTTTAATTTAAATCAACTTTCTCTGTTTTACATTGACCTTGTGTCACATCCTGCCAGTGACTGAGAAGTTGAGTAAATACATGCATGTTGTAAGGAGACACAGCACAAATATTTTTGACTTTATCAAGTTCTCGAGTTAAAACTAGATTTGACATTTTTTTTATCATTATTTATAAAAATCAAACTGTAAAGCTTTTTCAGAATTTCATGAAGAGTTGCAATAAGCTTTTTTAATTTTATTTTTTACCCCTATTTCTTTCAGCTTCCATCACGCGGTCCACCCACAGTGATGTCCAATTCGCCTTCTATTGCTACAATTGCTAGAAATCGACAACCTTTACAGAGATCTTTCCGTTCTGAGCCTTCTAAGAAGCTTCCAGAAAAGATAAAGACTGTAAGTAATTCCAGCACTCAAATGACATTCTCACTCTTCATTTCTCTGTACATTCTTGAAGTACCAAGTTTGTTTTTTTTTTGTGAATACTTAAGATTATTTTGAAGTGTTTGAAGTTTAAAAGATTATTTCATCATTATTGATTCTTCAGATTGAACACTTTTGATAGATTTTTTCTTTCTCTGCTCACCAAAAACTTTTACTGTCATTTGTGAACACTTACAATGACTAGATGAAATTCGAACATTCTTTGACTAATTGAAAAAAAGTTTAAAAACATTTTTGTTTTGTGCTAATGGATGGTATCCACTTTTTAAAATGTTCATTTGTCTTCTGGTATTTTCATCACAGGTTGAAAGTTCAATGGAACAAGAGGAAAGTGATGAACTTGTAGAAAAGCCAAACAAAGACATTGCACCAAAGACCAAAACACCGTGAGTGAACATCATATCTTCTAGCATTATTTTTATTGTTGGGTAGCTACCTAGAAACATATTGGCACACAATTGCCATGGTTTTATTAATATCCAGTGCTATTCATATATTTGCCAACCCCTCCGCTCGGGCAGGATATGACACAAGGTCAAATTTTAAGCGGAGTTTAACAGATTTGAATTCAGATTTTTCCTTCTCCTAGACTAGTTGCCTCACCAAGGCTGAAGAACTTAGTCTGCCCTACTATTTACCCATAGCTGGAGGGAGAATAATTGGATTCATCGCTTTTAGAAGCAGAAATCAGCAGGAGTCCTAACAGCTGACGGAAGGACATTGAATTGCCGGGGATATGGCAGAATAAAGGTGGAGGTTGGCCAAGGAAGCATTAGTTGTAGATAAACAGGTTTTCGGCTTTGATCTACTGTTGGGGATCGGTGTGATCAAGGAACTCAGTGGTGTTTATCTGACATAATCTGGCAAAGTACATTTTGGAGGCCTGAACAGATGTGCTGCCATCTCTATCGATGTGCTGGACTTTAGCGTGACATATGATCACAATAACAAAGAATGGACTGCATCGTGGAAATGGGCGAACAATCGCTCTCCCAGTGAACTGAGTAATAGTGTGCAGGAATACGTAGTGCCTTGTCATGCCAGAGATGCCTATGAGAATGAGATCCTACGGAGGCAGTGGAATGGATGGCTGTTGCCATATTCAGAAGAAGGACTTGGCCCACCTAAGGGTCTAATTCCCTTAATGACAGTCAAGCAGAAGCAGAAGGTGCGTCCACTGCTTGACTACTGGGAATTGAACGGTTTTGTGGATGCTTTCACTGCCAATGTAGAAGTGTGTGCGCAGAAACTAAGAGAGTGACCGTGACCAGGAGTTAATGTGTCACTTCTAGATCTGCGAAATGCATATCTTCAAATCCACGTCAACAAGGCGCTATGGCCATTTCAAACAGTAATTTTTAGGGGTCAGCACTTCTGTCTTATGCAGTTGGGATTTGGGCTTATTATGAAGTCTGTTATAGATGCTATCGTATCTCAAGACGATACGATCAAAAGTGCTACATCAGCATATGTTGATGACATTTTCATTAATGAAAACCTAGTTCCTGCGTCACACATGCAACAACATTTTTTGGACTTGGGTTTGGTTTCCAAGGATCCGGTGCGACTGAGAGACGGAACCAGAGTTCTTGGCTTGAAAGTCTGGGAAAAGGATGACACTCTCAAATGGAAAAGAGGAAGTCAAATTCCAGAAATCCCTGATGGATTAACCCGTTGGTGCGTATTTTCTCTCTGTGGGAAACTTGTTGGTCACTTCCTCGTATGTGGATGGCTCAGGGTGGCAGTTGCATTTATCAAGTGCCTGGCAACTGCAGTAACAAAGGGCTGGGATGACAGAACCAAAAACTCTTCTCTCTGTTACATATTAGCAGAGACTTTGAGCAGAGTACGAGAAGCAGATCCTGTTGGGAGAAACTGGTGTATTGACGGTAAAGAAATTACAGTCTGGGTGGATGTGAGTTGCGTAGCTACAGGAGTGGCATGGGAAATGAATGGGACGGTCATTGAGGATGTGTGTTGGCTACGTCCAACTAACGACGCTCAGCACATCAATCTAGCTGAACTTGATGCGACCCTCAAAGGAGTCAATTTGGCTCTTCAGTGGGAGGTGACAGTGTTACACTTGGTTACTGATTCAGCGTGCATGCACCGGTGAATTTCCGACACTTTAACTGGAAAAGCATATGTGAACACGAGGGTAGCTGGCGAGATGCTAGTCAGATGTGCCCACTGTTATCTGACAGTTGGAGAATGTTTTTCTTGTGCAAGGCCTGCCGATGGAAATACTGACCGACAACAACACTGCATTCACTAGTAAAGACTTTGGAGAATTTGCGAGGAATTGGGACATGCATATGCAGTTTCAATGTGCCTACTCACCAAGTGGAAATGGAATTGTTCAACGAAGTCATAGGACCATTAAGACTATCGCAGCCAGAAAGAATATTTAAATATTGGAGGCAGTCTACAGGCACAATATCACCCCAAAGGATGACGTTTCACCTTGCACCGCGCTGGCTGACGCGTTACATAGATACCATGTCCGAATAAAAGGTGTTGAAGATAATCCGCTCCCCGAACCAGAGGTAACTAGAGGGAAGTATGAAAAAGGAGACGTTAAAAAAAAAACGTTAGGTTAAAAGTCCACACAGCAAGTGCACAACAAAATATGGCACTGATCATGTTACTGAAGTGATCAGCCCGCAGTCTGGGAAAATTGATGGGGTGCCTCGTCACATTAAAGACCTCCGACCAGTTATACAGACGCAATTATCATTGAGTGACGAAAGCGATTCTGAGGATAGTGAGTGTTTAATTTATCTGAATTCAAATCCACTTGACAGTAATTCTAATGCTAGTAGCCTCCCAACTGATGAAGTGTCTATTCAAACTCGAACTGCAGACGAGAGTACTGCGTGATTCCTCTTCGAAGAAGTACCCAACAAAGATGAATACTACCCCCCTGCCCTGTTTATGATCATGAGATCAAGGGGGAGTGTAGGGAAACTTGTGACTTACCTTACTAGCATGTGGGCATGTTTCATAGGGTTCGGTCACTTAACAAAAAAAAAAAAAAAAAAAAAAAAAAGAAGCTAAAATGAAAACACGCAGTCGCTTTTATATTTGATTATCTTGTGTGAGTAACGCAGACTTTCGCCGTTCCTATGCAAATGAGACTCTGCCAGGTGTATAAAAGGAGCTGTGGAGGGAATGGGGGGGGGTTCGAAGAAGGCATGTTGCAACAGGATTGTCTGAGTTAACTCAAAAGACCGTAATGTTATTGAAATCAATTTTCAAACTAGATGTACGTAATGTTGGTAATCTCAGAATTAAGGAATGGAGGCGATATTAATAACTCGTGTTTGCGGATGTTTTCTCTGGCCATTTCATCTCCCATGCTGATAAAAAAGAAATTCCAAGATTCTTTTTAATCTGAAAGTTCTTTTATTTCTCTCAGTTGAACTTGAGAGAGGCGATGTGACACGATATCTTTTCTCTTTCTGTTGGCACATGCCAAGACCCACGGCATGTGTGGGGCCAACTGCTATCACAACTACCTCTAAGCACGTTTAAAGTGTGAAGACAACTGCCCTTTATATCAAAAAGCTACCTCTATTTATTTAGAAAATCCAGAACTAAATTTCCCACCAATTGAAGAAATTTTTTTATCAGGCCGAGAATCTAAATTTTATTGGTACTAAAAATCTACCCGTTTGATCTCTCTGGGGCATGAAGTCAAAACCAGACTTAGTTGCAGCCAGAGCCTTTCACCCAGTAATCTGATATCTCAAGAGAAAGAAAAACTTTTCTTTCCTTTTTTTTTTTTTTTTTTTTTTTTTTTTTTTTTTTTTTTCCTTCACTCAGGTAGGCCTACCCACATTCAAATTCGGACACACTCACACACACTCTTAGTTCAACTTCATTTTCAACATGATATAAAAAAATGTTCATTTCTACATCATGCCACTGGAAGCTTTATTAATAGCAAAGTTACACCCTCAGATTAACGGTGGTTAGAATTAAATACTGAATATAACATTAAATAACATGCACGTTTTAAATACATATTTAAGTTTTAAAAAAAATTTAAAGAAAAATAAAATGAAATTGATTAGGACAATTGATGTCACATCTATTCTGCATGG
Source organism: Sepioteuthis lessoniana (assembly GCA_963585895.1). Taxonomy (NCBI): domain Eukaryota; kingdom Metazoa; phylum Mollusca; class Cephalopoda; order Myopsida; family Loliginidae; genus Sepioteuthis; species Sepioteuthis lessoniana. The sequence goes on along the minus strand of CAUZXS010004514.1, from coordinate 71,310 downwards.
CATTTAAACACTCCACGTGACACCATGTTTGCAACATTCAAAAAAGAATTTGAACCTCCAACATCAAGTTCATTTATTAAAAAAAAAAGTCTCTGCCGATGAAATTTTACTTTGAAATGAATTAGACTCATAATTATTATTTTGCATTGTAATAGCCCTCTAAATTAATTCAATACTATGAAATAATATGTACAATGCTTCAAGCAAATTACAAAATACTTCTATGGTGGTATGTTTTAGAAGAAACTCTCAGTATCTCATCATCATGTTGCACTGCCAGTACAGATCTCCCTGACTTTCTCTCATCCATTGCTCCTGGGAGGTCTTCCAAGCTACATCCTGTATCAGCACAGAGCTGTTGTATATAGGTTCTAGCTGGTCATCTTGCTTTTGCTTGTCCATGTGTAGCAGTGTCCCACATGTCTGGTTCGTCTAATTGGGATAGTTTTCGTGATGGGTGGTTGGTGGCCATATAACTGCTGTTTTGTAGGGTGTTGCTTCTAGGACTTGTTCAATATTGCTCGCAGCATTCAGGTCTGACTTCCATATGACTGATAGCCTATCAATAGCTGTCCATGCCTTTGCTAGTAGCATGTTGATGTCTTTCTTGGTTGATGAGACACTGCTGCAACGGTTTCTTTAGGTAGTCCGTAGGTGAGTAGAATTTACACCATCTTCCCTCTGTGTATAGAGTCAAAGGCCTTGGAGAAGTCGACAAATAAAATTGTTACGTCAAGTTTTTTTTTGCACGTACACCTTCTAGAATTTGACAGATTTTCAAAATTTATGATGTCATGGATCAATTTCTCTGAAAGCCATTTTGGTTCTTCCTAAGTATCTTCTCAATTATAGTTTCTATGTAGTTGTCTAGTAGAGCATTGTAGATCTTGGCCGCTATGGATGTAAGGGTTATACCTCAGTAGTTCTTGGCTATTCCAAGGTCACCCTTCTTAGAGAAGGGGAGGATGCATCCCTTTGTCCATCTGTCTATTGCGTTTTGGTTATATACAGCATTACAGTGTCCGAGCAGTATGTTGTCGAATTGTCTGGTCTTTCATACTTCTGGGGGTATTTCATCAAACCTTGCTACTTTCCTATTTTTAATTTTTCTTGGTACTGAGTTGAGTTCTTCTTGTGTAAATTGTCCTATTTTGATCTAGACCATCTGAAACTGTAACAAAGACCAGTCGCCATGTCTTTCTATGACCATAAATGCATTCCTTCAATTAAGTTAGCTTTACAAACACCTGCACAAATTCTCGGATTCTGCTTTGGCCTTTTATCCATACTTTAAATGTCAAAAGATGTAAAATGTGCCTAATGTTAAACACTCGAGTATGAAAAGGAAATAACTTTTGTACAGAGACAAAACGTCTCTCTTAAATTTTGCAGCTTTATTTTTTCCAGTGAACCAATAGCATGTGAACCTACCCCAGAGCCTGTTCAAGAACCCAGCCCAGAGATAACTTCATCTGAACCAGAACCTGCTCCTAAATCTCAAGTGGCAGCTACTGCTGCTATTTCTGAGAAGACTGTTCGATCACCTTCAACATTTGGAAGCTTGACTGGTGGCAAAATGAAGAGGGATAAAAGTTATAGTTTGAGACCTGGTGTCAGAGGTCATGATGATGCAGAAGAAGAGGTGTGTTACCTTTCCGTTTCATTTTAGATGTATTTTCTTGATTGGGCATTACATGCAGTTGATAAAAGAAGAAAAATAGCTACATTATAATTATTTTTTTTTAATTTTTTTTTTTTTGTGCCAAACTAAGCTAAGTAAATATGTCATAATAAAGCTTCAAAATAGTTTGATGTTGTGTAAATCAGTGTTATCTTATAATGTAGGATCATTGTTTATTTAGATGACTGTTATCTGGGCAAATATGCCTTGTAGTCATTTCTATTTCTTTATTAATTCCTGTTAAGTCAGTTGATCCTGACTTTCAAGGAGCTGCTGATTTCTCTCGTAATCCACATTAGCATAAAACGTTATGGATCAGCTGAAACATAATGACTAAAGTGAAAAATGAACTCATTAGTTGAAAGATAATGATTTTTTATTCAAAATTATTAACAGCATATTTTTGCTGCTCTTCAAGTTTATATAATACACATTCTGTGTGTTGTGGATTTTAGACCCAAAATGGTCATTACAATTGGTTTCCTAAGGAAAAAAAATCTGCCGTAATAAATTCAAACAGCCAATTAGCATTTCTTAAGTTTCAAACTAGAGATCAAAAATATTGTCTAGCCCATATCATTTGAGAAAGATTCTACAACTTAAAGAATCTTATTTTATAATTCCACCACCACCAAGATCAAACAAATTATGATTTCCAGGAAATCCTGGTATGAAAGAACTCCCCATCCAGATAAATCTTGCAATATTACTTTCCTGCTTATCAGATTCTCTCTTTTTCAAGTAGAATTAGAAATTTATCAACAACTGAAAAGAAATCCAATAATCATCACAACTTGTAGTTTTGTAATTCTTTTTCATTTCTAAAAATGGGGAAAATTTTTGCATGTTATTTTTTTTTATTTTTCATTCTTATTTTTTTAGGAAGCCCCCCTAGTCCAGCTGGAGACAAACTTTATTCTACCAGTTAAAGAGATGCCCAAGTTTTCCTTTGGTACTAATCTTATGACTACATCAAAATCCTCTGAAATGCCACCACCACCACCATCATCACTAGCTCGTCCACCTCTTTCTTCAAGTACAACATCCACTCCAGTGACATCTGCTGCACCTCCAACTCCAGAACTTTTCACTTTCTCTAGTCCAATTACAAATAAAGTTCCAGCAATCTCTCAGAGTCCAGCTTCAAGTTTAGTAAGTGTTTTCGTCTTCTTTTTATTTTTATTGATTTATTTTTCTTTTCAGAATTTTAGCTCAGCTTTGCTTCATTGAGAACGCAGTTGATTATCCTACCTATACATTTAGAAGAGACAAAAGGACAGTATTCTTTGCTGTTTAATTATCAATATATTACAAGAATTGTAAAGATGTTGCCAAGAAGAAAAAAAAATTAGACCTTGTTTATTTGACCAATCCATTTTTTAGATTAGCTTTTTTATTCTTAATGTACACTAGAATGTACTTATATGGGGGGGTAGATCAATAAGTCTATAGCTGGACAAAGTTATTTAGTTGAAATTTAATCTGAAGTTTTCCCTATAAAATGTTTGATCAATGTAACCTATGAACAAGAATTGGTTTATGTGTATTGACAACAAAGTACATTGTTAGTCATAATAACTGGATGGGTGGAGTAAAGGGAACAGTGAATTCATGCTTCTTTCCAACTACCTTTTCCTAAACACAATGTTTTATTTCTTCTCAAAGTAAAAAGTAAAATTTGTTTCTACTTTATTACAGGAATTTAAATTCAGTTCTCCTGCCAAAGTGAAAGAGCCAGATACGCCAATGCAGACATTCCAGTTTTCCACAGCTTCAACTTTGCCAAAACCAAAGATTTCAACGCCTACATCAACCAGTGAGTTTCTCAAAATTCTGCCTCATTCTCTGATCCATTTACCTCATTTGCTCTCTCTTTCATCTAATTACTTCATTTGCTCTCTCTCTCTCTCTCAACCATTTACCTCATTTGCTCACTCTCTCTCTCTCATCCATTGCTTTGTCGGCTAGGGCTGTAGAATAGACTGACTGCACCTTTGCAGAGGGGTAAGACCCCCCCTCCCCAATGAGGCTACCTGTTGGCCATGGATGGCGACCCATAATGCTTAAGGACAGGATCCTAGTGGCTGAGTAGTTCTTGACCTGGCAACCAGAGAGGTCACATGACTTGCAACACTCCACTTCGGCCCTTACTGGCTAGATAGGCAGTCGGAGAGGCCCAATTCAATCAATCGGCTGGTCATGTCAGCCCTCTTTCAGATTTTTGCAAAAATCTAAATTAGAGGACGATGGCTGTAGGGTCAATCATGCTGAGGGAAGACCTATACTCCTTTCTGTCCTTTGGTGAGTAATTATCTTGGGAATGAAAACCCAGGGACAAAATCAAATTGTCTACCCTCAGCATGAGTATACTGGCTATATAGCCCTAATGTTACTAGACAAATGGATTTTCCCCTAGGCACATCCCCATGTGCGACTCCATGGTGGGTGGGGAGCATAGTCAATGAAACTCATAGACTTCCCTTATAGCTTATGAAAATATAACCCAAGCAAAAACCAAAAAAAATAAAAAGACCCCTCTGAGAATCAGAAAGTGAACACGAAACTATTGAAAACTTTTGTCAATTCATTGTACTTGAATCAATAGAAGAAACCCCAATCACCAAACTATCCCCATTCCTAATTCAAAAACAATAAAAACACACTGTAAACCAATCAATATAAAAAAAAGCTTATGAACAGCACCATTATTATACAAACAACAAATCAAAAACAATCAGAAAATATACCTAAACTTCTCAAAAGGAGTTATAAAATCCCCAGACCTTGTATCATGTTCCCATGACGAAATAAGACTACATCTTAAACCACAAGGCGTAACAATGTGGAAATTCAAATCGCACAGAATTAGAATGTCCAAATCTCTTTAACTGCATCAACTGCACAGGAGTAAACCCTGTGTATCCACAGGAATGTGAAAAAAAAAAAATAAAAAGAATTACAGAACTAAAATACACAAGAAACATTTAATTCCCCGAGGCCAGAAAAATAGTAGAACAAACACAAGAACAACCCAGTTATGCATATGGAACAAAAAAAAGGAAGATACAAAACCAAAACAAGAAGAACTGAATAAACTGATTAATGAATTAAAAAATCTAATAGAAATACTAAAAATGATCACAAAAGAGACAATCCAAGAACACATTTTAACAGTTCTAAATGAATGTGAGACACACAGCCAAAATCAGGAAAAAAATCCCCTTAGCAAAGAAAAGAAAAAAAATCCAAGCTTAAACAAAAAAACATTAATAAATGAACCAATCCCATTATCCAATAGATTCAGCCCAATGGACATAGAAGATCCTGTTAAAACAATCATTGAAGATTCTGATGAAGCAACCACCTACATCAAAACAGACACCATAAAACTCCAAAAGAGACTTAATGAAAAAAATTAATTCCAAAGACAACCCAACTGAAACAACAAATCCTACCAAAAAAAATGAAACACAAGTTACAAAAAGTAGACATAGATCAATTTCAAGATCAAAGGGGGAAAAAAAGGAGGGGTCAAATCCCCCCCCCACGCACGAAACTAAAACCAAATTTAAAATAGAAATTGAAATGGACTCAACGCCCACAATCAAAAAGCCAGAGCAACTTAAACAAAAAGCACAGGCTCCTATTGGCCAGGCTAGAAGAGTACATACAAACACAGAAGTGATCAGTGAAAAACCAGGAGGCACATTTAAACTGCTGCCAGCCAAATTCAATGCAGTCCCTTCACTATCAAGAACCAAATCACCTATGGGAATGAATAAACAGTCCAATGCTCAGGGATCAACAAAATCTCTACAAAGATCCTATAGTATAGAAAGCATGGACAGCGACACAGACCGCATAGTTTCCAGCCTCGATCTGGAAGGTATAACAAATAACTGCAAGACTTGAAACCATTTAACTGTGTGCAAATAAATGAGCTCAGTATCTTTTTTAAATGTTACTTACAAACCATTCACTGAAAAAGTAAAAACAAAATTACTGACAAACTAATCTCTTACATATCCTGTATATTTATTTAAATGTGTGCAAACAAATGACTGATGTTGAATTGTTGCTGGTGCATAACAGTGGTTAAGACTGTTTGACTATGTACAAGCAGTTGATTAAAAGTGAATAGAATGATTTGTATTGGATGAAAATACTTGAAATCATTCGGCTGTGAAGAAAAATAATCTTGAGCTTGTTGAAAAATATTATTAGCAGAATGGTTACAAATCATGTGCATTCACTTACAATTCGAGTGTATAACTATTTAACTATGTGCAGGCGGATTGTTGATGTTGGGTTGAATTATTGGTGTTATGTAGCAGCGATGCTTGGAGCCATTAGTTTGTGTGCAGGTTTAATATGTGTATAAACAAAGTTTGGCATTGAGTAGCCTGCAGAGGTTGATGTGCCAACCAACCAACCAAACCTAACTAGAGAACATCTTACATCTTCAAAAAAAACCTCACTTTTTCACTGAAATTTGACCAAATCAACCTTTTCACCAATATCTGGCCAAATAGAATCAGGAACTATCAAAAAAATCCATGCCTCCAAAACCTACATAGAAGACAAAACCAACCTAACCTTTCTTGGCATTAAATGACCCACAGAGGTTGATATGCCATTAAGCAAAACTCAAACTCTCTCATCCAATTACGAGGATCATTAAATAAGTTTCCAGACTTTTTTCGTATGGGCACTTTTATTGATAGTACACACATGAAACTAGTCCCCTTCGAAGTAATCTCCTCCAGCTGCAATGCACTTGTACCATTCCAACAACTTTTTTAAGGCCCCATGGAAGTCCTCTTGTGTGAGCGTGTCAATGACCTTCATCACAGCCTCTTTCATCTCCTCAATTGTCTCATAATGACATCCTCTGAGCTTAGGGAATAAGCAAAAGTCACAGGGAGCACAGTCTGGACTATAGGGAGGGTCTTGATGCCCATCTTGGTCAAATAGTTTGTGACAAGGATGGATTTGTGGACTGGTGCATGGTCCTGGTGAAAATGCTGCTGACCCGATTTGAAGAGTGCTGGCCTCTTCTGACGGAATCTCTTGCTGAACTCCCTTAAAACCTCAACATAGTAATCCTAACCCTTTGGCCAATCAACTCTGGTGTATTGACTTCCTTACTCCTCCCACACCTCTCATCATCCCTCACAGACTCCCTGCCTTCCTTAAATCTCTTATGTCACTCAAAAACTGATGCTCGATTCATGCAAGATGCTCCAAAAGCAGTCTGAAGCATTCCATACGTTTGTGGCATTTTTTCCAAGTTTAAAACAGAATTTTATTGCATATTGTTCTTCTTAAGTGTCAGATTGCATTTTTGAAATTCACCAGCTGTGACAATCAGGCTTTCGTAGGGTGTATTCCAATTCCTACTGTAGGTGTTCATTTGAAGCAGAAATCATAAAAATTGGTCAGTCATCTCATAAGATGTACAGCAATAACATACTGAATTTTCAAGAGTCTACGACAATTTTAAATGCCTGTACAAAAAAGTCTGGAAACTTATTGAATGCACCATGTACTCTCTCTCTCTCTCTCTCTCTCTCTCTCTCTCTCTCTCTCTCTCTGATCCATTTACCTTATTTGTTTTCTTTCTCTCTTTGAACCATTTACCTCATTTGTTCTTAGCGAATCAAAGTGCAAATAATGATTAATTAAAAACTACTCAAATGTTTTCATGCAATTGTGTAAAAAAAAAAAAGTTTATACTGATTTTGGTTTTACAACTCTATTAATCCATTTTTCTCGATGATTTTATCTTTTTTTTTTTTTTTTAATTCGAAAACAAATTAGGGAATGAATATTTTAGAAGGAATAATTTTCTTCCATCATCATCATTATTTTGTATAAAGATTATAGCAGTTTATGAAAATTTTAACCTCATGAGTACACATCCCAACCTCTTTTGAAACAGAAATATCAATATTTCAGATTTAAAAAAAAAATTTTCTTGTTCACGTCTATGATATATCTAGATATGTGTTTATTTGCTAATGTAGATAGCCACTATAAATTTCTCATCCTAAAATGTGTCTGCATGTCCTGAACATTAATGACTATTTTTCAGGCATTAGTGTGGCACCTCAACTTAAGAGTGGCAGTGTCTTGGAGGCATTATCAGGAGGAAAGACCAATACCCCTTCTTCAGTGTCCAATAACAATAACTTCTCCTCTGGTTTCCTAACTGCAAAGACCCTCAAAACATCTGGCAGTGTAATGGATATATTAGGGGGTGTTAACAAGTCATTGCAATCATCAACAACAACAACAACAGCTTCTTTCTCAACTAGCAGTGCCAGTGTATTTGGTGGGTTGCAACCAGTTGTAACTCTTAAAACAGGCAGTGTCATGGATATTTTAGGCAAAAAAACTGGTAAGGAACTTTATTTTATCTGTGATTAAATAAATAAATTTAAAAAAAAAATGTATCCATATGAAAATTAGAAGACTGCACATAGGCAGATGTTTTTTATATACACACTAATTCTGTTACGCCTGATTGAGTGGAGGAACTGCTTTTTTCTCTCTCTGAGAAGGCTTACAATATAATCATTGAAACTATATTTAACAAGCAGCTAACACTAAAGTTACACAAGTGACTGCTTAGTGTTGTATGGGAATAAAAAGAATCAGTTTTTCTATTCTTTACCACCATACAGGGCAAGGAATATGGCTTATCTGGTGAAGATGTTGAATTACTTTCTTAAAGATAATTATATCAACCATCATGAATTTTCAACCAAATCACCTAGCACATTTATTTATAAGGATCAAAGATGTTCAAGTTGGAATGTTAAAATCTTGTGACATTTTGTGTGCATGCACAGTCCAAATAAATTAAAATTAGTTTAAAGCTCTTTCCAAGTTTAGGCAGAATCATTTGAGATATTCTTCAAATCCGTTTTTCCTTCTGCCCTTCTATGTATGTGTGTGCGTCTATCCCGACACTATGTTTCTATGTTCTCTCCCTACCAAAACTTCCTTCACTGCATCCAAAGCAGAGTGTGTGCTACCTTCCCTCTGTCCTGCCAGAATTGACCATATGTTTGTCTCTGTCAGGGGAAGATGAAAAACAAACAGAGGAAAAGGATTTAGAAGAAACGGCAGCAGCAGCAGCAGAGGAAAAGAAAAAAACAAATGATGATGTTGATAATGAAGACAATGACAATTCCATTAGTAAAAGTGAAACAGAAGGAAATGGTTGGAAGTGTGATAGGTGCCTTAATTCTTGTGGCCCTGACCAAACCCTGTGTCTGGTTTGCCAAGCACAAAACGAGACAAACACAGACGGTAAGTGACAAACACCATCTGTTGTTGTGGAGTTGCTTGATTAGTCCTTATTAATGTTGTTTTTCTGAAAGGATTGTTAAAAATATATTAACCTTTTGGTCAGAGAGGGAAAAAAACTTCTTTTTTTTTTTTTTTCATTTGTAAGAATTTCATTTTCTTCCTTCCCCTTCCAATGTTTGAGAAATGAAACCTATTATAAGATTTCCTGAAATTTTGAATATTGAACATTTTTATGAAAATCCTAAAAACAGATTTTACATAGTTGAGACATTTTTTTTTTCTTTAAAAATTATGAAACGCTTACTAAAAAAATTTTTTTATTCTTTATAAAAAGAACTTAACCCTTTTTACAGGCATAGTAACATTAAAAAGAAATTATATCTGCAACAGGGTCCAGTTTCAGATTTGACATTTCGTCCTTAGTTTCTGAAACTTGGCTTAGACCAAATGTTTGATTCCAATTAAATGTTTTTGCTTTGTCTTTTTCTATCAACTTTTCAATTTCTTTTTCTTGATGTAAAATCAAAAGTCATGTAAGCATTATTGTAATGTTTATAAAGTGAGGCAAGAGTAATGGGTCTGTCAATAATATTAACTTTGCCAAATCACAATTGCTTTTTAGGGTCATTGATTTACCAATTACTTCTGCTCCACTTGTATATTTGCATGAAAATTTGCTTTTTTAAAAGTCTCTTGATTGGTTCACTATAAACTCCGTTAGCATTTTTGTTGATTCTATATAGTGACACTTTTGTTTTATCTTCTATTTCCCTTTTGTTAATATTACTTTCTAGTTTTCTCAAAACACTTGTTTTTCTTTTCAGAAAATGTTCCCACTGTTACAACTGCTTCCACAAACCCATCAAGTGAGCCAGATCCTTTTATGGCCAAATTTATCAAACCTGCTGGTTCTTGGGAATGTGACACTTGCATGATTCAAAATAAATCTGAATCTACAAAGTGTTTAGCGTGTGAAACACCAAAACCTGCTCCTGCTCCAGAGCCACCTAAATGTAAGTCAAATGTTTTATCATTTTTGTAGCTAGCTCAAATTATCTTTGTAACTTATATCCATGGGTTCGTTATCATTCATAATAAGGCCAGTCAAATGTCATTAATTGTTCTGTTGTAGCTTTGCTTTGTTAAAGCTTCAGGATATTGGAGAACAGATACATTTACAGCTTTGCATTCTTACAAATAACACTTCAGGTTTTGTACTAAATTTTTTAAAGGTTTTTCTACTTTTCTCAAATGATTTTATAAAGTCTAACAAATAGAAAATGGCTAAACTGATTTAATTCTGTTTATGCTTAGGCATTTTTTAAGAGCCACATGCAGAAGAACTTAAGTGCAACCATGAAATTTTTTTTTTTTTTTTTTTTTTTTTTCATTATTCTCATATAACAAACTTGAGAGCCTAGTATTTTAAACTGAATGGTTTTGGTTTTAAAAAAAGCCACTTTTTTGCCTTAATAGAATCAAATCTAATGATGATTATAAAATATCTATTTGGTTATATATTCTAAGAATATCAATGAGTCTATCTAATTGAATGTGTGTGTGTGTTTATGTGAGGATGATTTACTATCAAATTTATTTGTCGCTATTACAATTTACTATAATAGTCACTATAAACTTCAAAGTTTTACTAAATCTAAAAGTAAAAAACTTTTCAAAATTAATGATTCAAGTTAAGTTTTGTGCATTAAGTGTTTTTGAAAAAAAATTGTTGATTTGTTTTCAGGTATTCAAAAAAAAATTTCAAGACAAAAATTCTGCTGTAAACACTAAGAATTCAATTTTGTAATGTAGGATTCAAGTCCAAAATATTAATATGTAAACTCGGTCAGCAGCTAATTTCTTGGCCAGTGCAAAAATAATTGGTTTTATACATCAACTTTAAAGCAGAGTGTATATCAGCTTCAGATGAAATCCATTAGAATTGATGCATTACTTCCAATAATAAGCACGTATATTCTGGAAGTATAAAATTCTGGAGCTTTGGAATTAATGAATACTTTAAAGGCCTTTTAAGTTGCTGCTTTATGGTTGAAAACCTCCACTCATAGAAGTTGTCAAAATACTTGAAAAAATTGTACTTGGATGGATAGAGGTCTCGTGAGTAAACTGTGAGGTAGTTATGTATCCGAAGTCATTCAATTTCTGCAAAGTCATTTGTGAAATCTACAGTTGTCGGATATTATCACAAAGAAAAAGAATTGATACTTCTCAATTAACCTATGTTTGACTTAAATGTTGCAGTTCTTGCTACATTTTGTTGATTTCTTGGCAAGATTTCTTTGCTGTGATGATTTTGCCAGGTTTTAAAAAATTGTAATGGATAATTCCAATAATCTCCACCTACCAAATGGCAACTATAACATTTTTTTAATGCAGCTTTGGTTTGAGAAAGTGATTTGGTGACTCACTTAGGTCTTGACCACTGAACAAAATACTGTCACTTGTATAGAATCCCTTTTTTTCTTCATCATCACCTGTCACATTCTGAACTAGAAATGAATTGTGTGTTTGTGTTTACACAAAAATAATTACAGTTTTTATCATCTTAAATTTTAATGTATATTTAACTATGTTTATGTAATTTGTATAATTTTAAAGTGTAATTTTTGCTCTACTAATTTTGGCTAATGGTTTTCACTGTTTATTTTTTGTTTATAATGTAATTTATGATATAATTATTTTCATCAAATCAGAAAATAAAAAGGGAAAAGTTTGACAAATGGGAGCCACACTAGTTGAATGAAAAAAAAAAAAAATTTTAAATTGCTATTAGTTTGCTCTACACATTTTTATGAAGAAAAAAAAAAAGCAAACAAATACACATCTTGATTTTTCATAGATAAAAGCCTTTAAATTGAGTTCAATTCTATGTTAATGAAAAATTTTTTCTCTTGTTTATTATCTTAATAACAAAACCAAGAAAAAACTTAAAAATTGCACATTTTAATTTTTGTTTTAAAATGGTGTAGAAAAAATATAGTATTCCTAAACTAAAAGCAGTTTTGCTTGCTAACTGAATTTTTCAACCAGAGTATTAATGATTGCGATGTAATTATTTTACATTTCCAGCTTAAAGAGCTATAAACCTTATTAGTAATGTCTAATCAAATATGAATAATATTTTAGTAAGAAAACTAATCTAATATTTTTTCTTTTGGAGTTTTACATCTTTTGTCAATTGAAAATTTGCACTGAAACTTTTAAAAACGAAGCTATATAGAATTATGTCTAGTGCAATTTTTTGGAGTCTGAACTCATTTTAGTTGTGGCCTTCAATTGAGATTCTTTTAATTCTTTTGTATTTGTAGCTGTGAGCAGTTTAATATCCAAACCAGATGAACTGATGGCCAAGTTTTTAAAACCCACCGGTGCTTGGGAATGTGATACATGTTTGGTACAAAACAAGGCTGAGAGCTTAAAATGTTGTGCTTGTGAAACCCCTAAACCAGGTCAAAGTTCTGCACCTTTATCTGATGCAGCTGCCAGAGTCAGCCAGAAAGGTTTGTGTAAATGCCCTCTTGCTTTTCTTCAATCAAATCAACTTTAGACAAACATAAAACTAATCGGTTTAATATCCAAACCATAAGAACTGATGGCCAAGTTCTTAAAACTCATTGGTGCTTCCATCGACCATAAACCAACTAATGATAAAGCTGGACCTAAAACATACCTCACCACTTTTGAAGAGAAATTCCTCAAAATCCAAAACAATTTCCCATATCACCACATCTATACAGATGGATCCAAACAGGAAATGAAAGTTGGTTGTGCTGCTATCTTCAAAAACTAAGAACTGTTAAAACATCTCAATTTATAGTGCAGAAGCCATAGCTATTAGCCTAGCCATGAACATTATAGCAAATCATAAATCCTCTGAATTTATCAGCTATTCAGACTCCAAATCAGTTTTCCAAACTCTACAGAGAAAAAACTCAACTCCTCTCATCACAAGACTACGAGATAAAATGTACACTCTTTCTAAAAATAATAGCATCATTCTTACTTGGATACCTAGCCACATTAGTATATAGAGACATGAAAGGGGCAGACAAGCTGCAAAAAAGCACTCCAGACACATATATCCAATACAAAAATTGCATACACCTATCTAAAACCACTCATTAACAAATTTATACTCAAGAAATGGCAAAAAACTTGGGATGATCAAACACAGAACAAGTTCTACCATATTCAAGATACCATAAGTGAATGGCTAGCAGGTTATAGAAGAAATAGAAAAGAAGTGATAATCTTCAGACTTTGTATTGGCCATGCCCACATTACCAATTCACATCTCCTAAAAAGAAGAACCCCCCACACACACAGTATGCTCAACATGCAAAGTACCTCTCACTGTCAAACACATTCTCATAAACTGTCACAGGTTGATATAAATTCACCCAAAACATTACCAAACAAACAAAGGAATTCTCCAAAAACTCCAAACTAGAGGAAATCTTAGGCTTTCTAAAAGAAACAAACCTCTTCATCAAACTCTAGCCAGATATAAAAAAACATAACCAGAACCCATACCCTAAATTCAAAAACATGCGCAAAAAGAAAATCAATTTAAGCCTTCTGGCATTAAATGACCCACAGAGGTTGATATGCAATTAAACAAAATTCAAATTCATTGGTGCTTGGAAATGTGATACATGTTTGGTAAAAAACAAGGTTGAGAGGTTAAAATGTTGTACTTGGGAAACTCCCAAACCAGGTCAAAATTTTGCACCTCTATCTTATAAAGCAACCACACATGTATATAAATGATTATTAATTTTGATTTTCTTCTACCTTGTTACAAAAGCAACTAAATACTTCAACTCAGAATTCAAGTTAAATAAGTTTTCTGAGATTTAAAAAGTATTCAAAAAAATTTAATAACTAGATAAAAAAAATTGAATATTTTTGTTGAAATCTTTGTACCATTTGTAAAAAGAAAGATTAGAGAAAAATTTAACCTGAAAATTATTTGTATACAATAGACATGATAGAATGTGAGATTTTTTTTTGGGGGGGAGAAAGAAGTTGTAAATGTAAACAAAGAAAAAATGTGATAATTTGCATTCATAATGGATCAGGTAAAAAAAAAAAAATGTCAAGGTAGAAAGCAGCCTAATTAACACATGGCTCAAAGCTACCAGCATAGAAGGCTATGGAAAAGATCCAAGTTGGCAATATCATTGCATAAACATATTCATAGTGAGGTAATTTGTGAATGGAGTGGAGTATTGAAAGCAAAAGTTCCACTAGGCTGGATATGTCGCAAGGTTCACAGAAAACAAGTGGATCTATCTAATTGTTGAATAGTATCTGGGAGAGTAGAAACGACCACTCGGAGGAAGACCTCAACAACAATAGGAAGTTGGAATTGGCCAACATGGAGAAAAAGTGCAAGAATAAGAAAGAAATGTGAATGCATTGTGACTAGCAATGTAGAAAACATCAGTCTGCCTGGCTAGTAAGGGAATAAGCTATAAACAATCATCATATAATCCAATTATATAACATCATCTCAGTTGACCTTTGTTTATAGATGGAAGTACCTTTAGTGTTAAAAATGTATTTTTTAAAGCAAGAAATTGTACATTTCAGTTGATGAAATTCTTTTTTTTTATCAAACCATCTTCATCAGTTGGTTATTGTACTTTGATTTCTTAAAAATTTGAGCTTAATATTTCTTTTTTATTTCATAATTAGGTGCCAACAAATATGGTGTAATGATATTTTTTTAGTTTGTTTATTTATTCTTTTGGTTAAAATTATTTTGTTAAAAAAGTAAATACTAGACCTCAAGATGTGCTGGTATTGGCTGGGACTGCTGTGTAGATAGTCCATCCTTGGCTGGAAAAATAGAAAAAAAGGTTGAATCCTAGTTTTGTTGTTGTTAATCTTGCAAATTGAGAATGATATATAAAAAAGTAGCCCTTAAATGAAGGACAGAACAATATTAAGACCAGACACTTAAATTCAAGTGACTGCTAGTCGAGTTTTCACTTGGTCACTAACAAATGTTGTGTAATGATATTTTTTAGTTTGTTTATTTATTATTTACTTTGATATTGCCCAATTCTCCATAAATGAAATTCAGTTGTTTGTTTGTTTTTTGTGCATAAATTTAGGCCTATTAATCTTCCTAGCATAACCAATAAAAAAAACTAAAATTAAAAAAATTCTAATTTACATTTCAAAATTTTGGGTATTGCTGAATTTCCAAAAGTGTGTACTGATGTACTACAAGGAGAAAATAGGGAGTTTTTTTTTTTTAAAGGGTTTTAAAGATGACAGATTTTCTGTTCTAAGATGGAATCAAAGGTTGCTGGGTTGGAGGTTATCTGGATAACTAATGTTTTACAGTTGAGATCAACCTGGTATTGTTATTTTAAAGACATCTTCCTAAGCAACATTAAAGAAAAAAAGTTTTTGATGTTGGTTTAAAGTGGAAGCTTGAGCCTAACTATCACAAGGTAACTTTAATATGTGTCTTTTCTGTTCCTAACATGTTTATTTGAAATGGTTGAAACAGCATTTTTTTTTTAGTAATTCTTTGTTTTTTTTCTGACAAATGTCTTCTACTAAATGGTTCAAAGTAAAAGAATATATATATATATATATATATATGAGAGAATTATACCCTTATTTATTTCAAGGCAACTTTTTATACAAGTCTTCCTTTAATCTGAATTATCTCTTTTCTTCTCTGTAAAATGCTTACCTATTAGTTATCCCACTGATTTTTAAAAGAAAATTTTCTTTTTTTGACTCCAGTTGATCCTCTGATGGCTAAGTTCCTGAAGCCTGCTGGTGCTTGGGATTGCAGTGTGTGTATGATCCAAAACAAATCCTCAGATCGGAAATGTGTGGCCTGCCTGACACCAAATCCTAATGCTGCTCCTGAACCTGCAGGTAAGACCGGCAACTTAGTCCCACTCTCTCTACATTGACAAATTCTGTTTTCAGTAAAACCTGCAATCTCTTCAGTCATGGATATTGAATTTGTAACTCTCTTGTTTTTGTTGTTTTTCTCTGCCTCCCCTACAAAATTTCAGGCAATCTCTTTTCTGTCAATATGTGTAACCGTCTGTGAAGTTCTTTTGATCCTCCTTTTCCCCTTAATTTGTTTTTTTGTTTTGTTTTTTTTTTATTCCTCGGTTTAAAAACAAGTCTAAAACAACATCTGGTAACACAAAACAAACATTTTATTTGAAAAAGGAAAAAATCTTTAACAAAATTTTTGTTCAAAACTCCCTCCCTACCAATTTGTAAATTACACCACCTTGTCAGCTAGGGCTGTAGAATATGCCGACTGCATCTCTGCAGAGGGGTAAACCCCTCCCCAACAATGACGCTTACATGTAGTTGGCAACCCGTAATGCTTAAGGATGGGAGCATGGTGACTGAGTAGTCCTTGACAAAGAGGTCAGGTGACTTGCAACACTCCACTTTGGCCCTTATCAGGCTAGACGGGCAGTTGGAGAGATCCCATTCGATCAATCAGCTGGTCATGTCAGCCCTCTTTCAGATTTTTGCAAAAATCTGAATTAGAGGACGATGGCTGTAGGGTCAATCATGCTGAAGAAAGAGCTATACTCCTTTCTGTCTCTGGGTGAGTAATTATCTTGGGAATGAAAATCCAGGGACAAAATTAAATCGTCTACCACCAGCATGAGTATATTGACTATGTAGCCCAGATGTTACTAGGCGAATGGGTTTCCTCCTAGGCACATCCCCATGTGAAACTCAGACTTTCTTTATGGTTTTGAAAATATAACCCAAGCAAAAACCAAAGAAATGAAAGATCTCTCTCAGAATCAGAAAGTGAACACAAAACTAATGAAAACTTCTATCAATTCATAGTACTTGAATCAATAGAAGAAACCCCAATCACCAAACTATCCCCATTCCTGTTTCAAAAAATAATAGAAACACACTGTAAACCAATCAATATAAAAAGAAAAGCTATGAACACCATCATTATTATGCAAACAACAAATAAAAAACAATCAGAAAATATGCTAAAATGGAAACAATTTGGAAAACTAAACATAAAAACATACCCTCACCCAAACCTAAACTTTTCAAAAGGAGTTATAAAATCCCCAGACCTTGTATCATGTTCCCTTGACGAAATAAGACTACATCTTAAACCACAAGGCGTAACAGACGTAAGGAGAATCTCCATACACAAAGAAACAAGAATCATAAACACAAACATACCAACATTTAACAAACCCACAACCAGCATTAGAATTGGTTACATAAATACAAAAATAGAAACTGATATACTAAACCCTCTAAGATGCCAAGTGCCAAAAATATGGACATCCTAAATATAAATGCACTAGACCACCAATATGTGGAAAATGTGGCAATTCAAATCGCACAGAATTAGAATGTCCAAATCTCTTTAACTGCATCAACTGCACAGGAGTAAACCCTGCGTATCCACAGGAATGTGAAATGTGAAAAAAAAATAAAAAGAATTACAGAACTAAAATACACTAGAAACATTTAATTCCCCGAGGCCAGAAAAATAGAACAAACACAAGAACAACCCAGTTATGCATATGGAACAAAAAAAAGAAACCAAGGAAAAGGAAGATACAAAACCAAAACAAGAAGAACTGAATAAACTGATTAATGAATTAAAAAATCTAATAGAAATACTAAAAATGATCACAAAAGAGACAATCCAAGAACACATTTTAACAGTTCCAAATGAATGTGAGACATACAGCCAAAATCAGGGGAAAAAAATCCCCTAAGCAAAGAACAGAAAAAATCCAAACTAAACACAAAAAAACATTAATAAATGAACCAATCCCATTATCCAACAGATTCAGCCCAATGGACATAGAAGATCCTGTTAAAACAATCATTGAAGATTCTGATGAAACAACCACCTACATCAAAACAGACACCATAAAACTCCAAAAGAGACTTAATGAAAAAAATGAATGCCAAAGTCAACCCAACAGAAACTGAAACAACAAATCATACCAAAAAAAATGGAACAGAAGCTACAAAAAGTAGATATAAATTAACTTTCAGATCAAAGGAAAAAGAAAAAAATCGCAAACCAACTCCAAACTCCTCTATAGAAACTAAAAACGAATTCAAAATAGAAATTGAAATGGACTCAACGCCCACAATCAAAAAGCCAGAGCAACTTAAACAAAAAGCACAGGCTCCTTTTGGCCAGGCTAGAAGAGTACATACAAACACAGAAGTGATCAGTGAAAAACCAGGAGGCACATTTAAACTGCCGCCAGCCAAATTCAATGCAGTCCCTTCACTATCAAGAACCAAATCACCTATGGGAATGAATAAACAGTCCAATGCTCAGGGATCAACAAAATCTCTACAAAGATCCTATAGTATAGAAAGCATGGACAGCGACACAGACTGCATAGTTTCCAGCCTCGATCTGGAAGGTATAACAAATAACTGCAAGACTTGAAACCATTTAACTGTGTGCAAATAAATGGGCTCAATCTCTTTTTTAAATGTTGCTTACAAACCATCCACTGAAAAGGTAAAAACAATTACTGACTAACTAATCTCTCACATATCCTGTATATTTATTTAAATGTGTGCAAACAAATGATTGATGTTGAATTGTTGCTGGTGCATAACAGTGGTTAAGACTGTTTGACTGTGTACAACCAGTTGATTAAAAGTGAATAAAATGATTTGTATTGGAAGAAGATACTTGAAATCATTTGGCTGTGAAGAAAAATAAGCTCGAGCTTGTTGAAAAACATTATTAGCAAAATGTTTACAAATCATATGTATTCACTTACAATTTGTGTGTATAACTATTTAACTATGTGCAGGCGGATTGTTGATGTTGGGTTGAATTATTGGTGTTGTGTATCAGCAATGCTTGGAGTGATTGATTTGTGTGCAGGCAGGTGGACTCTGGCTTATTTGGAATGTTCTTTTTTGAGTATTCGTTTATAAATCTTAGGTTTAATATGTGTATAAATAATGTTAGGTATTGAGTAGCCTGCAAGGGTTGATGTGCCATAAAACCAACCAACCAACTAACTAAACTAAACTAAACTAGAGACCATCTTGAGTCTTCCAAAAAAACCTTACCTTTTCACTGAAATCTGACCAAATCAACGTTTTCATCTGGCTAAATCAAATCAAAAACCATCATAAAAACCCATGCCCTAAAACTCACATAGAAGACAAAATCAACAAGTTGGTGGTGTTGTGTTTTGACCTTCGACCCGGCCAAAAATGCCATTCCAATGTGATGCACCGGAAGGAGGTGACACATTCTAATGGCAGTTATGAGAGGAAATCGCGTAGGCGGAAATTGACTGATGAAATGGGATGTGGTAAAAAAAATTCCCATGGTACACTCATAGACTGATGCACCGGAAGAGAGTGACCTCTGAACTGCATGACAGTTATTTCCGCTTGATGACGATCAAACATGCGATTCCAAAGATCGAGTAAGCGACTGAGTGGGCGTTGAACTATTATATAACTCGGTCAAGACAGAAGTCAGACAGTTAGAGATCGGACGGAGTTATAGACGAGATGTGGTAAGGAAAGCCACACCCAGTCGAAGGGGCTTGGGGCCCCCGATTGAGTTGGGGTCCAGAGAAGTTGCTGAATAAGACGTAATAGAGAAAGCCAGCAGAGTGAGCCCCCGGGCCTCCGGTTGAGCAGCCCTGGAGAATGAGAAAGACACAACGCTGACGGCCATAAGAGTGGGGTCAAAATATTGCAGTTTCTGTTCGGTCTCCAACTCCCTCTCACACACAAACCTTGAGTAACCCTTTCAAACTTTACAAATAAAGTGAGAGGTACATATATTTATAAAGAAGTCTTCCTGCGTCTTTATTATTGTGTCGTTATGATACGGCATATGAGAATGTAACAATGGAGGCTTCTTTTCTTTTTTCGCTTGGACATTTGTGGTTAATGATGAGGTGTTTAGTTTTTGCACTAACATAGTGTCTCTTTTAATGCTTAAAAGATTGTTACATTCAGTTATTAGAGTTTGAATTGTAATGTCTTTATTGTGTTCCAATTTTGAAAATAGTCTGGTTCAAATATCACTGTATGATTCGGATGGCAGTCTCGCAATGAAAATCAAACACTTTTAACTGATCCTCTGTGAGGGAATTTAGTTTAAACTTTTTATATTCCTAATTCATGATACCAGTAAACATCACATAATCGTCTTCAGCTTTTTTCTAATTTAAGACAATTAAACCAGGTATTAAACTGTGACTGTTTTTTGCCAAAGATTTTTTTTTAGCAGTTCTTTTTCTGAAAATGTGAAATCTGTTGACAGATTTGGTTGGGTGTTGTTTATATAATGGTCATGTTCCTTGGTGCCCAGTTTCCGAATTCGTAGATGGATTTTCCAATGTTCATCTTTCTGTGAAAGTTAGTTTTGGAAAATGTCTGTCCATCTTTTGTACCACAAAGCAAAAGTTTTTCTATTTTCGATGTCGTAATGTTATTCCATTATGTTGTTTGTGATGTTATCTACAGAATTTGTATTCAAATTTTTTCCTCTTTGTAAAATTTTCAGTTGTTGATTCAACTTAGTCAACAACTGTTGTTATGACTTTTGAAATTCTTCTTCTTCTTTCAGTATGTCTGATGATATTGGCCTTTTTTAAAAAAAAAATTTTATATATATCTCATCTTTGTCACCAAATATTTGTTAAAACCCAAAATATTTGGAAGAACAAAATATAACAGAAAACAGTTAAATATATTTTTAATACAACAATGTTCGTTATATTTTTCACCATCCAGGATACAGTAGGATTGGGTTGGATAAGAAATTTACTGTCTACAAGTGATGTGTTGTCATGCAGCCATCTTGTCTGATACTACTTTTTTTTTCTCTCTCCATCTGCACAGTCAGCATGTTCTACAGCCCCAGCATCAGCTGGGGCTGTAGAACATGCTGACTGTGCCTCTGCAGAGAGGTACCCCCCCCTCATCCAAATGAGACTACCCGTTAGCCATGGGTGGCGACCCATAATACTTGAGGAAGGGATCCTGGTGGCTGAACAATCTGTGACCCAGCAACCAAAAAGGTCATATTACTTGTAACACTCCACTTTGGCCAATACTGGGTTAGACGGGCAGTCGGAGAGGCCTGATCCAATCAATCGGCTGGTCATGTCAGCCCTCTTTCAGATTTTTGTAAAAATCTGAATTAGAGGGCAATGGTTGTAGGGTCAATCATGCTGAGGAAAGACCTATACTCCTTTCTGTCCCTGGGTGAGTAATTATCTTGGGAATGAAAACTCAGGAACAAAATTAAATTGTCTACACTCAGCATGAGTATATTGACTATGTATCCCTGATGTTACTAGACAAATGGGTTTTCTCCTAGGCACATCCTCATGTGGGACTCCATGGTGAGTGAGGAGCATAGTCAATGAAACTTTCTTTATGGCTTATGAAAATATAACTCCAGCAAAAATGAAAAAAATCTAAAGACCCCTCTTAGAATCCTCTTCAGACTTGGGAAAGTGAACACGAAACTAATGAAAACTTTTGTCAATTCATTGTACTTGAATCAATAGAAGAAACCCTAATCACCAAACTATCCCCATTCCTAATTCAAAAAACAATAGAAACACTGTAAACTAATCAATATAAAAAAAAAGCTAGGAACATCATCATTATTATTATACAAACAACAAATCAGAAACAATTAGAAAATATACTAAAATGGAAACAATTTGGAAAACTAAACATAAAAACATACCCTTACCCAACCCTATACGTCTTAAAAGGAGATATAAAATCCCCAGACCTCACATCACGTTCCCTTGAAGAGATAAAACTACATTTTAAACAACAAGGCGTAACAGATGAGGAGAATCTCCGTATACAAAGAAACGAGAATAATAGACACAAACACTTACATACTAACATTTAATAAACCCACAACTCCAACCAGCATTAAAATAGGGTAAATAAATAAGAAAATAAAAACATTCCAAACCCACTAAGATGGCAAAAATGTCAAAAAAAAACCCAAAGATAAATGCACTAGACCACCAATATGTACGAAATATGGAAAATCAAATCAAAGAGAATTGGAATGTCAAAATCCTTTCAACTGTGTATCAACTGCACAGGAGAAAACTCTGTGTATTCATGGGAATGTGCAATGTGGAAAAAAGAATAACTGAAATAAAATACACAAGAAATATCTTCTTTTCTGAGGACAGAAAAATAGAACAATCACAAGGAAAAGAACAATCCAGTTATGTACGTGTATATATATATAATTAAAAAAAAAAAAAAAAAAAAGATACAAAACAAGAACTGAACAAACTGATTAATGAATTAAAAAATCTAATAGAAATACTAAAAATGGTCAATCAAGGAACACATTTCAACAGTCCCAGATGAACATGAGACAACTGAAATCAGGAAAAATCTCCTAGGCAAAGAAAGGAGAAAATCCAAACTAAAAAACCCCTAATAAATGAACCAATTCCATTATCCAACAGATTCAGCCCAGTAGAAGCTCCTGATGAAACAACAACCTACATCCAAACAGACATTATAAAACTCCAAAGATTCAATTAAAAAATGAATACCAAAAACAAACCCAACAGAAAATGAAACAACAAATCCTACCAAAAAAATTAAACATAAGCTACAAAAAGTAGACATTGATCAATTTCAAGAAAAAAAGAAGAAAATCTAAAACCTACTCGAAACCCCCTATAGGACTAAAAACAAATTTTAAAATATACAGCAAATGGAAATTAAAACAGACTGAATATCCACAATCAAAAAGACAAGACAACTTAAACAGGTTCTCATTGGCCTGACTCGAAGAGTACATATGAACACCAAAGGGAACAGTGAAAGACCAGGAGGCACATTTAAACTGCCCCCAGCCAAATTTGGTGCAGCCCCCACATCATCAAGAACAGTCACCTATGGGAATGAACAAACAGTGAAATGCTCAGGGATCAACAAAATCCCGACAAAGATCCCACTGTGTAAAAAGTATGGATAGTGACACAGACCACATAGTTGCCAGCCTCGATGTAGAAGGTATAACAAATAACTACAATACTTGAAACCATTTAGCTATGCACAAATAGATGAGCTCAATCTCTTTTTTAAATGTTACTTACAAACCATCCACTTGAAAAGTAAAAATTAAATTACTGACTAATCTCTTACATATCATGTATGTTTGTTTAAATACATGCAAACAAATGATTGATGTTGAATTGTTGCTGGTACATAGCAGTGCTCAAGACTGATTGTGTACAAACAGATGATTAAAACTGAATAGAATGATTTGTATTGGATGGAGATACTTGAAATCATGTAGCTGTGAAGGAAAATGAGCTCAGACTTGTTTAAAAATGTTATTAGCAAAATGTTTACTAATCATGTGTATAAGCATTTAACTGTGTGCCAACAAATTGCAGATGTTTATTTGAATTGTTAGTGTTATGTAGCAATGTTTGGAGCCATTTGATTGTGTGCAGGCAGGTGGGCCCTAATTCATTTGGAATATTCTCTACTATCTAAATGTTTGTTTGGAAATCTTTGGTTTGATATGTGTATAAATGAAGTTTGGCATTGAGTAGCCTGCAGGGGTTGATGTGCCATAAAGCTCAAAAAACCAATCAAACCAAAGTAGTGAACATTTTAAGTTTTCTTCTTCTAAAAAAAAAAAAAAATTTTTTTTTTTTTTTTTTTTTTTTTTTTTTTCAAAATCTAACCAAATCAAACTTTTCACCAATATCTGGCCTAATATTATCAAATGCTATCATAAAAACCCACACCCTAAAACCCACATAGACAAAACCAACCAAACCTTTCTTGGCATTAAATGTCCGACAGAGGTTGATATGCCATTAAACCTAACTGAAATTTTTTTTCTGTGAAAAGACAATCATTCGTTAGGGGAAATAACTCTGCCCCAACAAAAGTAATGAGATTTTATCAGCAAATGTTTCTCTCCAAACTAAAGTATATTTGTTACAACAAAATCCTACAATCTAAATGTCAGTTTTTCTGTGGAGGATCAAGCTAACATGCATCTTATAATTTTAAAACATTTTTCTCTTTTTTATGAGATGAGGAGAAAAAGTTTCCAAATACAATGTTTAGACAGGTAACCTGAACCTGATATTCTGGAGTTCTCCTAATTTGAGGCTTCTGTAATATCCCTCCAAATAATCAAGTTTTCAAACTGGTACTTTCCTTGGATATAAGTAAGTTGGTGATCATAGGTGAGAGTGACCAGGAGGCTCCCTTTTTAACAGCTACTACACCGAGGTGTAGGGGAGGGTGCTACTCCTTTCTCTGGATTGTTCCACTTTACTCTTGATCCTTACCTTATAATGCTGAGTGTTAAGCAAGGAGGTATCAAGTACCGTTTTTAAAGTCTTTGGTATGACTCGACCTGGGATTGAACTCGGGTCTCCCGGACCATTGGCGAACACTACCCACTAAGCCAATGAGCTGGTTCCTTGGATATAAGTTATTAAAACCAAAGATGTTTCTCTTCCCCTCCCTTGTGTGTGTGGTTTGATGTGCAGCCATCTTAGTTTCATCAATAATAGCAACTCCTTCTTTAATGTTGTTGCTGCTGTTACTTTCTTTTAATCAATATGATATTCTTAACTGCAAAATGTGAGAGGTAAAGAATGGGCCAACCCCTCCATCTCTTTCTATCTGCTGACTGTTTCACTCTGTTGGCTGTGTCACTGGAATTGATGGCCGATCTGTTTATCCACCCATGTTTGTTTTTTTTTTTTTTTTTTTTTTTTTTTTTTTTTTTTTGATCAGGATGACAAATCAGTCGCTAACAAAGTCACCTATCTGACGGTCAAAGGATGAGACTGTACAATTTAGAAAAATATAATTGAGACACCCACAAAGAACAAGATGCAGGTTCATAACAAAAACAAATTTTCATTAGGATATAGCTTCTGAAATTATTATATCAATCAACTTTTTCCAGTGGCCTAGTCTATAATTCAAATTGGTTAAAGTCTTGGTATTCAGAGTCTGGCACAAGGCCTATAGTTATGGATTTTTTTTACTGTTCTCAGTTTATCTGCTATCTGCAATTCAAAGTGTTCGCTTTAGAAATTTGATATCTGGTCTTTTTATTATGATTCCTAGTTTGTCTGCTATCAGCAATTTGCAATGTACATCTTGAAGGTTTGGTCTTAGGTTTTGACTCAAGACTTCGGAGCTACTCTTTCCACCTATCTGATCTTGTCATGTCTGATTCCTTCTGAACTCTAGTGAGTAAAAATCTTAGTTTTTATGTATTTTGGTTCCCATTTGGAGGTAATGACCTGGCAATGTTGTTAATATCAATTTCCTCCTAATTTGGAATCTAATAATTGGTTCCATCTCTCCATTCTGTTTTCCCCCTTCAGTGGTCGGCTTCCTCTTGCTTTTACCAGAAGGGCAGATATTTTCTCTTTTTTTTTTTTTTTTTTTTTTCTTTCTTTCAACTAATAAATCTACCTGGTTAGGCCCCTTGGCATCATTGAACATGAACATTTG
This sequence comes from Sepioteuthis lessoniana, assembly GCA_963585895.1. Classification (NCBI taxonomy): domain Eukaryota; kingdom Metazoa; phylum Mollusca; class Cephalopoda; order Myopsida; family Loliginidae; genus Sepioteuthis; species Sepioteuthis lessoniana. The sequence goes on along the minus strand of CAUZXS010004514.1, from coordinate 45,737 downwards.
ATATCAAATAAACATCTGATTAAATGGAAAAAGAAATCCCAAACTTGTATAAAATTGAATATTTTTGTTGAAATCTTTGTACCATTTGTAAAAAGAAAGATTAGAGAAAAATTTAACCTGAAAATTATTTGTATACAATAGACATGATAGAATGTGAGATTTTTTTTGGGGGGGGAGAAAGAAGTTGTAAATGTAAACAAAGAAAAAATGTGATAATTTGCATTCATAATGGATCAGGTAAAAAAAAAAAAATGTCAAGGTAGAAAGCAGCCTAATTAACACATGGCTCAAAGCTACCAGCATAGAAGGCTATGGAAAAGATCCAAGTTGGCAATATCATTGCATAAACATATTCATAGTGAGGTAATTTGTGAATGGAGTGGAGTATTGAAAGCAAAAGTTCCACTAGGCTGGATATGTCGCAAGGTTCACAGAAAACAAGTGGATCTATCTAATTGTTGAATAGTATCTGGGAGAGTAGAAACGACCACTCGGAGGAAGACCTCAACAACAATAGGAAGTTGGAATTGGCCAACATGGAGAAAAAGTGCAAGAATAAGAAAGAAATGTGAATGCATTGTGACTAGCAATGTAGAAAACATCAGTCTGCCTGGCTAGTAAGGGAATAAGCTATAAACAATCATCATATAATCCAATTATATAACATCATCTCAGTTGACCTTTGTTTATAGATGGAAGTACCTTTAGTGTTAAAAATGTATTTTTTAAAGCAAGAAATTGTACATTTCAGTTGATGAAATTCTTTTTTTTTATCAAACCATCTTCATCAGTTGGTTATTGTACTTTGATTTCTTAAAAATTTGAGCTTAATATTTCTTTTTTATTTCATAATTAGGTGCCAACAAATATGGTGTAATGATATTTTTTTAGTTTGTTTATTTATTCTTTTGGTTAAAATTATTTTGTTAAAAAAGTAAATACTAGACCTCAAGATGTGCTGGTATTGGCTGGGACTGCTGTGTAGATAGTCCATCCTTGGCTGGAAAAATAGAAAAAAAGGTTGAATCCTAGTTTTGTTGTTGTTAATCTTGCAAATTGAGAATGATATATAAAAAAGTAGCCCTTAAATGAAGGACAGAACAATATTAAGACCAGACACTTAAATTCAAGTGACTGCTAGTCGAGTTTTCACTTGGTCACTAACAAATGTTGTGTAATGATATTTTTTAGTTTGTTTATTTATTATTTACTTTGATATTGCCCAATTCTCCATAAATGAAATTCAGTTGTTTGTTTGTTTTTTGTGCATAAATTTAGGCCTATTAATCTTCCTAGCATAACCAATAAAAAAAACTAAAATTAAAAAAATTCTAATTTACATTTCAAAATTTTGGGTATTGCTGAATTTCCAAAAGTGTGTACTGATGTACTACAAGGAGAAAATAGGGAGTTTTTTTTTTTTTAAAGGGTTTTAAAGATGACAGATTTTCTGTTCTAAGATGGAATCAAAGGTTGCTGGGTTGGAGGTTATCTGGATAACTAATGTTTTACAGTTGAGATCAACCTGGTATTGTTATTTTAAAGACATCTTCCTAAGCAACATTAAAGAAAAAAAGTTTTTGATGTTGGTTTAAAGTGGAAGCTTGAGCCTAACTATCACAAGGTAACTTTAATATGTGTCTTTTCTGTTCCTAACATGTTTATTTGAAATGGTTGAAACAGCATTTTTTTTTAGTAATTCTTTGTTTTTTTTCTGACAAATGTCTTCTACTAAATGGTTCAAAGTAAAAGAATATATATATATATATATATATATATATATGAGAGAATTATACCCTTATTTATTTCAAGGCAACTTTTTATACAAGTCTTCCTTTAATCTGAATTATCTCTTTTCTTCTCTGTAAAATGCTTACCTATTAGTTATCCCACTGATTTTTAAAAGAAAATTTTCTTTTTTTGACTCCAGTTGATCCTCTGATGGCTAAGTTCCTGAAGCCTGCTGGTGCTTGGGATTGCAGTGTGTGTATGATCCAAAACAAATCCTCAGATCGGAAATGTGTGGCCTGCCTGACACCAAATCCTAATGCTGCTCCTGAACCTGCAGGTAAGACCAGCAACTTAGTCCCACTCTCTCTACATTGACAAATTCTGTTTTCAGTAAAACCTGCAATCTCTTCAGTCATGGATATTTAATTTGTAACTCTTGTTTTTGTTTTGTTTTTCTCTGCCTGAAATTTTGTAGGGGAGGCAATCTCTTTTCTGTCTTATTTTTTTTAAGTAAATATGTGTAACCGTCTGTGAAGTTCTTTTGATCCACCTTTTCCCCTTAATTTGTTTTTTTTATTCCTCAGTTTAAAAACAAGTCTAAAAACAACATCTGGTAACACAAAGCAAACATTTTATTTGAAAAAGGAAAAAAAAAATCTTCATCAAAATTTTTGTTCAAAACTCCCTCCCTACCAATTTGTAAATTACATTCTTGAGTTATTTGCATAGTTAATGTGTCTAGATTTTGGTTTGAGTAGCAATAATAAGACTGAAGATGCCATTGCAAGGAAAATAATGGCTTCAAATGGTGGATGAACCTAAGTTTAAAATGCACAGAATTTTCAGGTCAAATGCTGTGTTGAAATTAATTTGGGTAACACCCCTCCCAGGGAAAATTTTTTTTTTGGATGCACCTCTTTTCTTGGCATTGTTCCCTCCTTAAGCAAGTAAAAAAAAAACAAAAAAAAAAAACCCAGCTCCTTTCTAGTTGTTCATGCAGCAAAATATTTTGATTCCCACCAACAAACAACTCTAGTTTCAGTATAAACCAAAAGGACAGAAATATATTGTTACAATTTGGAAAAAGGCAGACAATGTGCGGTTTAGCTGCAAATGAAATATAAAAAAATGTATGGAATGTTTTGAAAACAAGAATTTTTTTAGGTCTTTTTATTAACTTTTGGATTGTTCTTTTCAGACTGAAGTAGTTTTTTTTTTTTTTTTTTTTTTTTTTTTTTTCTTCTTTCCCCCCAATCATTTCCAGTTTGGCTTTCTTTGCAATGACAACAAAAAAATTCAGTTGTGTCTGGTGAGAAGAAAGAAATGAGATTTTATCAGCAAATGTTTCTCTCCAAACTAAAGTATATTTGTTACAACAAAATCCTACAATCTAAATGTCAGTTTTTCTGTGGAGGATCAAGCTAACATGCATCTTATAATTTTAAAACATTTTTCTCTTTTTTATGAGATGAGGAGAAAAAGTTTCCAAATACAATGTTTAGACAGGTAACCTGAACCTGATATTCTGGAGTTCTCCTAATTTGAAGCTTCTGTAATATCCCCCCAAATAATCAAGTTTTCAAACTGGTACTTTCCTTGGATATAAGTAAGTTGGTGATCATAGGTGAGAGTGACCAGGAGGCTCCCTTTTTAACAGCTACTACACCGAGGTGTAAGGGAGGGTGCTACTCCTTTCTCTGGATTGTTCCACTTTACTCTTGATCCTTACCTTATAATGCTGAGTGTTAAGCAAGGAGGTATCAAGTACCGTTTTTAAAGTCTTTGGTATGACTCGACCTGGGATTGAACTCGGGTCTCCCGGACCATTGGCGAACACTACCCACTAAGCCAATGAGCTGGTTCCTTGGATATAAGTTATTAAAACCAAAGATGTTTCTCTTCCCCTCCCTTGTGTGTGTGGTTTGATGTGCAGCCATCTTAGTTTCATCAATAATAGCAACTCCTTCTTTAATGTTGTTGCTGCTGTTACTTTCTTTTAATCAATATGATATTCTTAACTGCAAAATGCACTTGCCTTTTTTTTGCTGGCAGATGCAGTTGGTTTGGGGGTTGCAGTTGCACCGTCGTCATCGCAATCATCCCTGGCATGTCAGCCCCTGGCCTCTGGTGCTACTGGGGACCCTGATAAGCCGATCTCAATCTGGAAATGTGACACTTGTCTTGTCTCCAATCCACCTCCATTTCAAAAATGTATCGCTTGTGACACTCCTCGCATCAAGCCTGCAGTTATGGCCACAATTGCTGCCATTTCCTCAGGTAAGAACCTATTCGCATGCAAGTGTTCACACCTGGCTTCCCTAAGATTGGCACCTTTGTGTGAGTGTGTGCGTGCGTGCGTGCATGTACCTTATTTTTGGATTTGTAAAATCTGTTTTATGTGTATCTGTGGAAATGACTGCTTTTTGGCTAATTAACCATAAATTTATATTTCATTTTGATAAGAATTTGGTCAAGTGCATTCATATACTTAAAAAATCCAATGTTAGCTATCAAAATTGTTGTTCTTGGTAAAATGGAATTAGTAAAAAAAAATTTTTTTTTTTACTTGGAGGAGCTATGACACCTGCTACAAGTTTCCATATTGATAATGAAAAACATCTGCAATTTTAAGTCCTTTATGAAAAAGGGAAGATTTTTTTAAAATTCAATTTTGCCTATGATCATGTAAATATCTCAAAAACAACCTCACATTGAAATGTAAGTCTTATAATACAAATATTTGAATTTCAGATTCAATATTTTTTTTAATCGATACAGAATTGAACTGTTTTGATTGAGAAGCAGTCATCAAACTGAAACATAGTGATTCTAGAAGCAATGATCAATTTTGGCCTCGTGTCCTTTCACAAACAGAATATTTGACTGCTGGTACCTAGCAGTTCAACCCCATTTGGTAATAGCTGGTACAGTTCTCCCGTCCATTGAGAGCCCAGTTAACTGGGTGGGGGGTATAGAATATGCCAACTGCATTTCTGCAGAGGAATAAAAACCCCAACTCCCTGAATTTTAGTGTCCTAGATATGACATTAAATTGCTTCTGATGGTAAGGCTCCAATCCTGGAACTTTAGGGAATGTGGAGTACCCCTTCATTGCCATTACTCCCTGGTCCAGGTCCACTCTAACCTAGAGTGATTGTACCTATTAGGGTGCCATGTATCGCTCAAATAGAACTGTTTAACTATTTACCAGTTTGCAAACAAATGACTGATGTCAAATTGTTACTGTTAAATAATATTTGTAACCATTTAACTGTGGGCGAACAAATGAGCTCTGACTCGTTTACTAGTTTGTTGGTAACATTTTTTAAAGTTGGCGACCTTTAGTCGAGGGCGACCAGAAGGCTCCCTTTTCAATAGCTACTACACAGAGATGTAGGGGAGGGTGCTACTCCTTTCCCTGGATTGCCCCACTTGACCCTTGATTCTTACCTTATAATGGTGAGTGTTAAGCAAGGCGAAATCAAGTACCATTTTTTTGAGTCTTGCAACCTGGGATTGAACCCAGGTCTCCCAGACCATTGGTGACCACTCTACCCACTAGGCCAATGAGCCGGTTAACTACTTGTTAACAAATTATATGTATTTAATATATATATATATAAACAGGATTTGGTCTTAAATAACCTACAATGATTGATATGCCATAAAACCTAACCATTGGTGAAATATATATATTTATATATATATAAATTGTTTTTACTAAAACCTAGAAAATAGCATTTTAGTTAAAAATAGAAATATTCTATGCGAGACTTAATCTCCCACTTTTAATTCATTCTTTTAATTACTGAATTTTGTCAGCAAAATTTTATTTAATTCTTTTGCTGCTTTTTCTATTTTCCAGTTCACAAAAATAAAACAAAGATAAATTTTCAATTTCTTATCCCCTCAAAAATCTAGAAGGATTTTTTCATTATATGATATAAATCTTTGAAAGAATAAATCCCTTTTGGCAATTCAAATTTTGATTACTTTTCATTCAATATCAAAATTCATTTGTCTATATATTTCCTTTAAAACAAAGTAAAATTTGACAAACTTCAAAAGTTTTTCATGCCTAGAAGATTTTCATTAATCTAAAATTGCAATTGTTGATTGAAATGAACATTTTTTTTTTTTTTTTTTTTTTTTAGTTTTCAGAATTTTGTAGTTTTTTTTGCTTTTTTTTTTTAATATCTTGCCTAATAGCTTCAGTGCAATTTGAACCCTCCACAAATTCCTTGCCAATATTCAAATCCAAATTACCTGTCATTTTTTTTTTTTTCTTTTTTTTCCCCCCCTTTAGGTTCAACAGATGTATTGCCCAAATTTGGAGTTGGTGTTGCCAATTCTTCTTGCTTCAAATTTGGAAGTCAATGTGACACAAGTGCCTCTACTACTTCATCTACTGGAGGTTTCAAATTTGGGAATCCTACAACAACTTCAGAAGCAGGTAGAAAATTCAAGTTTGGAACAACAACTTCTTCAATGGAATCAACACCTAATGCCTTTGTCTTTGGCCAACCTGCTGCTGCTACTGCTACTACTAATGATGACGGTACTAAAAAATCTTCAGAATATTGTGGCTTCAAGCTTGATCCGATCAGTGCTACTTCAGACAGCACCAATGTAGCACCTTTTAATTTTGGTTCAGAGAACAACACCAAGTCAACAAGTGTTGAAGAAAAGACGACCAAAGAAACTAGTTTCACTTTTACTCAGCCATCATCATCATCTGGCTTTTCTTTTGATGGTGTTAAAGATAAGACTAAAGAAAGTAGTGTTCCTCCTGTGTTTAGCTCTTCAGCTGCTCCCCTTTCAACTGGACTGAGCCCATTTGCCAACAACACAAAAGCACCTGATATAGAAGCTGCCAGTAAGCCTTCTGCAATTACTCCTGCAACCTCAGACATATTCTCATTTAGCACTGCTACTAGCACAACTGGTTCCACTTCCATGTTTACATCTCCTGAAACTTCTGGCAGTGGTGTAAGTTCTTTGATTTCAGCTGCTCCATTTGGATCTCAAACAAAGAACTCTACCCACCAAGCATCAAAATCTTTGTTTGGCTTTTCAGCCAATACAGACACCAGTAAAAATGGTGAGAAATTTTTTCTTGCATATTTTTTTCTTTTCATTTTGTCTTAAAAATTAAACTCAAACACTGTTTTTTTTTTTTTTTTTTTTTTTTTTTTCCACCCCCCCCTTTTTTAAAGGGATTGATTAATAATTTCCCCTTGGTTTCTTTTTTTAATGGCATATCTATGTTCGTACCAAAACCATCTTTGTAGAAGAACAGTAGTGATACTATTTAATCCCCCATAGCTTTGTCGGGGGTATCAAGTGATGGTGGGGGGGTTTCCAGACCTCTCCTAATGATATTGGAAAAGGAACATGATAGAATGATTAGAGTTTGAACTCATTTATTACAATGCCGTCATCACTGTCCAACATGTTAGCCACTATGTCGCGGGGGGGGCTCCTATCAAATTGAGGGTCTCTATTTAGTTATTGAATATAAGAGAAATAGGAAAAGAAAGAAAGTAAAAAATATTCAACAAACAATATGGATTTCCAATATACATAAAGTTAAAAAGGGGCTTGTGTAAGTTTTTAGAATTTTCAATTATTTTTCTATTTAAAATTAATCATTTTAATGCAAAAGTTATTTTACATTTTTTACTCACAGTTCATGCTAACATGGAAAGTATTTACAAACAATCTTAAACATGTCTGTTCATTTCAAAGATCTTCCCTCTGTAACTGCTAATAATCCTATTTCTTTGATATAATTAGAGATTAAATATTTTATCTAATTTTCTTTTTATTATTCTTTCTATCAATTATTTTATTTTTCATTTCACTTCAAAGAAATTATGAACAGAATTCAAACTTATTCCAATGTTACAGTTCAGCCCATTAACTATTATGTCAAGGGAACTTCCCCTTTTTTACTCTTGAAATAGTTTTCATGTTTCAGGGACCCCCCCCCCACATAAAAAAAATATATATATCATTATTTGCCTATTACCGTTTCTTACAGAACCCTAGGCTCGAGAAACACTCTGCCATAAGTTTGAATGGTTTCTCCATCAAAACGTTATGTTCTATAATAATTTTCTTTCAAGTAAAATCTCTTCTTTTAGATAAAAACTCAAGTAAATGTAAAACTAATTTTATTTAACAACAGCAGCGAATATTGAATCATGATTTGAGTCTTTCAAGGTTGTCAATTGCATTTTACTGCAATTGTTAAGTCAAGTAAAAAACATGGAAGTGTCATTTGGTTGAGTTGAGTACGATGAAAAATTTCTATGGCTGGGTGGCATACAATAAATTTGGCTGAAGAATTTTCGAAAACAGGCTTGTGCTTTAAGTGGTGAAAATCAGCTTTTATTGTTGACTTTGATGTACAACAAACTGTAAATATATTTTTGAAATCAGAACAAAACACAAATTGGAATTTCTTGTTGTGAATTGATTTAATCCATTTATTCTACTGAATTGTATTTCATCCATTCTCGGCTCAAATGTACCTACTTCAAATTGATTTCTCTACAATTATTTACCCCCCACCCACCCTTAAGCAAACTGATATTTAATTTTATTGACACTACATCTTTAATTTATTTTAAAATATCATTTTCAACTCCAAGAAATTCTAAAAGTTCAATCATGAAAATATTCTACATAAAAAAAAATTGCTTGTGAGTCACTCAACAACTTGACAGGCTCTTTTAGCAAAATGGAAATCACTGAAAATTACATTTTTTTTTTTTTTTTTTTTTTTTTTTTTTTTTCAACCTTGTTTAGTACTTTTTTCTATCTCTACTCAAAACAAAAGTACTTTCTTTTAAATTAAGCTATTTCCTATTTTGAATACCTAATTAATTATTGTCAAAGATAAAAGATTAAACTTTTTATTGTGATGATCTTAAGAGTTAATATAATCAAATGAAGATTGAAGCTATATATAATGTTAGGCAAAATTTGGCATCTCCAGATTTTTTTTTTTTTTTTTTTTTTTTTTGGAGGTGGTGAAGGTGACAAAACACCCTAGACTGTGAGATACAGAATTCGCCTGATACTCTCCAAGTGCTTCTCATCAGATTTACTTTTCTAGTTTGGAGCACAGCCTCAGAATCCATGGATTTAGGCTTACCTGATTGTTGAAGTTTTTGCAACCCGTGCCAAATTTCTTGAATTATCTGTGATCAACTTTGCCTTCAACATTTTTGGTTGCTTCCACAGCATTATGGTTTAGTTTGAACTCGTTAACTTCTTGAATCAGAATTTGTTGCATGTTCATCTGTGCAGTGTTCAAATTGAACACGGTGAAACAATGTATGTCACCACAGCAGCTTGAACTAAAACATTGATAAGTGAAGTCGTTTTGAGTTTCAGTCTTGATTAAATTGTGAAGAAATCTTTTGCTATCTTAGCTTCATTTTTTTATTTTTTTTATTTGCTTATTTCATGATGTTTTTCTTTTCCCCATTTAGCTGAGGTTCCAGCTCCATTCACATTTGGATCTTCAAGTGAACCCAACAAAAGCAAACCAGCATTTGGTACTTCTTTAAAAAGAGACAGAAATGAGGAATCTGGTAAGTCAGTTTGTGTTGTCTTAGTAAAAAGAAATTAAACTATTTTATGGCAGTTAAAAAACAAAAACTTCCTAATAGTCAAGAATTAATTTCTCCCCCAAATAGACAGCTAAATGACTTGTTTCTTATTTTATTTTCAAATAAAATCCAAATTGCAAATTAAAAAAAAAATATTGATCTTTTTAACATTATAAAAAGTATTGTTTTATTTAATTTTTTTTTTTTTTCCCCCTAATTAGATGGTCCTTCTGATACAAAACATTCATTTGGTTCATCATCAACTCCTGCCACTGCACCAGGAAGTTTTGGAAGTTTTAATTTTGCTGGTAAGAATTTGTCTTATGTTGTAACCAACAAAAACATTATTTATGCTATTAGAGTTTTTCTTTTTAAAGTTAAGAAAAAAAACTTACATTATTCATGTGAGAATTAGTTTACCTAATTTATAATATTTGAATGATGTTTGTTAATAAAGCAAATCATAAACACAATGTGACTGTCATGGGGAAAACAGCCCCCCCCTCCCAAGTTCAAATCTATTTAATTTTTAAAAGAAAAAAAAAAAGAAGTTTTTTTCCATTTGTGTAACAAGTTAAAATGTTGAATAGAAAGAAACAAAATAAATGGTTGGTTGTAGTATTAATGATTTAAATAAATTTGATTAATCCCCCCACTCTCCCTCATTTAATCTTTTCTTTCGTCTCCTTCTATTTAAATGACCTTTTTGTTGACTATTACAGGTTCTAAATCAGGTCTAAATAACGCCAATGCCACTTTTAACAACTCTTTCAACACATCCAGTGGTCAATTTACGTTTGCAGGTGTTACAAATTCTGCACCTGCCTTTGGAATTAGCAGTGTGACCACAACAGTGACAACAACAACAACAACTGCTCCTACAAGAGGATTTGGAGCTGCATCTTTCAACTTTGCTGCTGCTGCCTCCCCTGGGACAGCTTCAAAGGAAATGGCAGCCACACCCAATACATCGCAGCCATTTGTTTTTGCCAGCAATCCTACGGCATTTGTAGGATCAGAAAACACGTTTGGTAACAAAGGATCAGTGTTTAATGCAACAAGCTCATCATTATCATCATCATCGTCATTGTTCGACAAATCTACAAGTAAACCTTTTGCTGCCTCCCCAGCAACCGCAAATGGTATGTTTCTTTATTTGGCTTTATCCTTAACACAAATATTCTGGCCGCCTCTACCATCTCTGAAATAAACATATGCATTAGCTACAAAGCTGCTTTCAGTTGTCCAATTTTAAGAAACAAAAATGATTTAAAAGAAAATAAATTCAGAAGAGGCTGGATTTTTATATTGATTTTGATTATTTTTATTCTCAGAAACAAATCATTTTAAAGAATTGATACAAAAAATCTGAAAGGTTTAAACATTTGATTTGGCAGTTATCTCCCTTAGTTGATAACTGGTTCACAGAGAAATGGCACATCAATGAAATATTTGGAGAAGTTTGGATTTAATTGCAACAATGGATTGGGGGGGGGGTTTCACTCTATAGTTTTTCATTTCGATCATTGCAAAAAGAATTTGCACACATACAAATTATTATTAGCATTACGAAAACTGCATAATTATCATCAATGCACACAATCTAATTTTTTCTCATAGCCAATTTAACATTTATGTTAAGTTTGAATGAGAATAGGGATCTATTTATGGAAATTTTTAAAAACTAAAATGGGCGTAAGAACTGAATTGTTTTATTTTTGATAACAAAAGCTAATGTGAAAAATTTGACACAATGAAACTTGTTTAATATTATTCCATTACCTGTTGCACAAATCAAGTTTGTTTTTAGTTCCTGCATTTTAATTTTAAGGACCTAAACAATTTTTTGATTGTTTTTGTTTTAACGAAGCTTTGTTAACAAAAAATCGTGGGGGGGGGATTAACTTAAAACAAACATTTTTAATTGTTTACTTCTTTTCAACTCAATTAAACAAAAATCAATTAACTTACATTATCATTTTATGAATAATACCACTAAAAATTAGTTTCTCACCTTTATAAATTGAAAATGTGGTCTTAAGGTCAAGGCCATCATCCAGGAAAAAAAAAATTCTTTTTGAATTGATATAAACTTTTTCATAAAAATCAAGAAAGATCAAATTGGAAAGGAATAACAAAACTTGATTATCAGAATCTTTTTTTTTGGTTTTGTTAAGCTGAATTTGCAAATAAATTATCCCTTATTAAACAAGAACCATTAAGTTGGCCAAGAAAATGAGATTCTGTTTTAAATAAGTAATATCATAAACAAGTACTCACAATTTTATGTAAAATATTCACATATATAAATGGACAAGCTTGATATAAATGACTTCTTCAATGTTTAAGTTTTATTGTTTATTTGAATGTCTTAACCTTTATTTTTCTCTTTTTCAGCCCCATTTGTATTTGGAAATAATGCCGTTTCCTTCAATTTCTCTGGGAGCGCTTCCCAAGGAGGCATTTACCAATTTTCAGGCAAACAGGTGAGACATGATGGTGGTAATAAAAATTGCTGAAACCTTCAAGGCACTCATTCTTCTCTAAGAATTCCTTATTTAACTTGAATTGATGAGAAGTGACTAAAAGTCATTTGTCATTCAAGTTGAGAATACCAACCTTTTACTGTATCTGGTAGACATATAAGGATCTCAGACCTCCATCAAAAAAATATTACTGAATCTTTATCCATTATTTAGCTAAATGCACAACAATTATCTTTATTCATTTCAGATTTTTCTCGGTGACTCTTAAAACTGACCTCAGTGTAAAAGGGGTAGAGTATATTTAATATATCTATGATTCTCTCTTTTGGAAATTAGCAAAAATCATGGGGAAAAAATGGGGGGGGGGTGAGATTTTACTTTTGTTGTAAACTTTGCTTTTTTTTGAGTCTTGTTAAAACTATTTTATTTTTCTTCTTGAAATCTAAACTCATTGCACTTTGGTGGGTGGGGGTCTCTCTCTCTCTCTCAACTGAAGGGTTGAAATTTTCCCCAATTCTTAAAATTTTTCTTCTCCATAAAGTTTATCCTAACTTTTTATTTTTTTAGAGTGAGACTCCTGCTGCTGCCGCTGCCAGTACCAATATTTATCAATTTGGCCAGACCCCCAGCACCAATAATGCTCCCTTGGGGGCCAATTCTTCATCAGCAACCTCATCTGGTATAAATTTCAGTTTTGCACCAGGAACTGGTGGTGGATTCAATTTTGGGTATGTATCCCTCCTTCCATTCTATTTGTTTTTTTACTCTTTGCAATTTTTATCTCAGGCCAAAATCTTTTGGAAAGTTTGTACTTAATCCTTTTGGATGTATTTTATTTTGAAACCTCCACTTTTTATTTTCTTTCTTTACAGCACAAGTGGTGAAAGTAGCTCGTCGAATACAGCAAGTACTCGAAGGATCAAAAAAGCTGTGAGACGAGCAAAGAATTAAGTTTTACTTGTCATTTCTCTTTCTCTCTTTCACAAATATTACAAAATCATTTTCTTTACTCTCTTCTTCCCCATGTCAACATCTAAAATGTTTTTCTTTTTAAATTCTACAAAACAGTAGCTATTTTCTGCTTGATTCTACTCCCCCCCCCGCCTCTCTTGCTGGACTATTTGGTGACTTTGTGGTGTTGCATCATTTCTACTTGATCACTCTATCCACTCCCCCTACTCCAACCACCACATCACTTTTTGTCACACCCCAATGTAACAGGTTAGTCAGTGATTGAGTCACTATAACATTATCCTGTTCTCTGCATCCTTCAGCAGATTGCAGGGGCTAAACCCACTGACCAACATTTGCAGTTTCCTCTATTTCTGCCAAGCAAGAACAATTTTACACGATTTAACATTTTATTTATTAAAATAAATTTTGAGATTTTCACAAGAACGAAGAACACAAACCTTTTTTGTTCCTTTTACTTAGGATTTAGTCAGATGAGGTGACACAGTGCAATATTTGTGTGACACTTATTTCTATAGAATTGTCAAACCAACCCAAACTTCTTAAAAACTGTAGCAAAAGACCTTTTTCTTATTAGCAGTTAGTCGTTACTATTTGAGGCTTCAAATATAAAACTATTAAAAACAGATTGTCCTTTTCTGAATTTCTCAGATGTGACTTTTTTTTTTCCTTTTAACTAGCACTTTCATTCTTTTTATCAATTTCAGCTGGTGCTTTCTCTGGCCACCTTTCTGGTGTGTGTCAAGTAACCTTCAGGGAATTTTTAAGCAGAGCTCTATTATTTTGTCCATGAGGTGAAGTTTTTGTTTCATGCTTAGCATTTTGAACATACAACACTTCCTTTCTGTTAATCTATCCACCCAGCTTTTTACTGCAATGTACCTCTCTGTCAGCAAGTAAAATAAAGTGTTCTGCTTACAGGTTACCAGATATAACACCTTAAGATGACCAGAGACTGTACAAGCAACCAATTAAAAAAAAAATTTTTTAAAAATAATGATAATAATAATCCTTAGTCATCATTACTTAAAGTCTAGAATTCCATTTCAGTCAAAAACACAAGAGGATGCTTTAAAGGAAATAAGCAATTGTTCTTGGCTTTTCTCAGCAAAAACTTTGGGTTTTGTCGGGAGAGTTTTTTTTTTTTTTGTTTTGTTTTTCCCCTGCCTGATTAGCATCCCTTTTCATATGAAGATAGATCCAAAAATATGTACAAGTGATGTTGATTTATCTCTCCCAAAAAATTAAATCTACTTTTTTTGCTTATTTCTAAACCACACCCACCCACCCACTCATTACTCAATTTTTTTTTTTTTCCTTCAAATTTCTAAGAACACAAAATCTGAAGCATAAAAAATATTTTAAGCAATTTTAAGTAGATAAATTACCATCACCCTCTTTTCTTTTACTGTAAAGATAGGAGGCTTTAATCATATCAGCTTTTGCTTTTTATACAACTCCTCTATCTCTTTTCTTTCTCTGTTAGCAGGCTTTTATTACCAATTTCTCAGGGTCTGCAGCCATCAGAATGGCTTTCCCCCCTCCCTCTTCATATCACAAAAATTTAAGTCTTTCCAAGCATTTTTGGCTGTAGCTACCAGCAAAAAAAACTTTGTCAGCTGCAGCCAACATTGTCTTAAATCTTTTTAGGGTTATTTTTTTAATCTAAGCACTGAGAAGCAAAAAACAAAATTCTTCAAAGTTCTTACACTGTTTGTCTTGTTGTTGTTCGTTCCTCCTTTTTTTTTTTTTTTTTTTTTTAAACAAAAATGTTTGTCACGTTTGGGTTTGGTTTGTTTTTTTTTAACCCCAACTTATAGGAAATTTTTTTTTTTTTTTATTTCCTCCTCCCCTACCTGTTTTTAGTTAGGTTTGTTGCTGCTCCCCCCTCCTCCCTTTGAATTTTTTTTACTCTGCAAGGCAGAAATAATTTCATTATGATTAAATTTATGTTGGACCTTAATTTCTGTTGGCAACCACGACTCCCAGTGTTGCCTAGATCTTTCCTTTCCCCTTCCATCTAAAATGAATGGAATTGGTCAACAGATTTTAATTTACTGCTGCTATTTGAAACTAAAAAAAAAAATCTCTTGTGGAGCACATTCCAATCAAAACTCAAACAACAAAAATAAGGATACTAGTCTCCTATAAACTTAATATTCTGGTTACATCTAATAATCCAGATTGCTTACTTTTTAATATTAATTGTAGTTTGATACCCAATCCCCATCCTTTGGCCTCATGCCTTTTAAAAAAAAAAAAAAAAAAATCTTACTTGCCCTAAACTTTTTTTCCACAGCAGCAGCAACACTGTTTATGTTTTGTGTTTTTGATAGCCTTTCTGATGACAAATATCCGTAGCTGAAGTTCAATCTGCCTGTCAGGCATCACTTAGCAGCAGCAGCAAGAAAAAAAAAAAAAAAAAAAAAACCCAAAAGAAGAAGAAAATGAATCCAATGTGGCCTCTCTTTTTTTTTTTTTTTTTAAATGTGGGAGGGTGGGTAGAGGCTCCAAACAATTCTTGCAATTTATCCCTTAATCAGTTTTTCTGGAATGGAAAATTCTAGTTGAATGCATTGTTTATCTATGACAACACAATTTCTACAACCTTCCTCCTCCTCCTCCTAGACATTACATAATTAGTTTGGCTGCAAGTTTGTTTTTTGTTAATAATATTAACTCAAGGCTCTTGCTTCTTTGTCAAATGCTGCTTCTTCTCATCACAGCTTTCAAAAACCTTCTTCCAGATAGATCACATATACAGTACCCTCCCCAACCCCGTTTTCTGTTGCTGCTGATTTGCAATCTCATTTTGAATGCATTTAGACAAAACTAAGCAAAAGCCTCAGTTGACAAATTCCCCACCCCCCATCCCTGTAAATTTTGGCATATTTACCTGTTCTATTTTTTATCTCTAAATTTCAACTCCAATTGGAAAGGAAAAAAGTACCCCACCCCGTCAAAATCTGTGATATTTGTCATCTACCCCCCCCCCCAGGTCCCATGTGTTTTGTCTGGAGGCAGAATTTCACAGACCTTCAGGACATCTGACTCAGTGCAGACCTCCTATGTACAAGTAAGGCTACATTAGCCAACCCAAATTTATCACAAAATTTTGAGAAATAATCCTGCAATGAAAGGATCTAAAATAAATTCTATTTTTCCATATTTGGCTGTTAGTAATGCATGAAGGGTGAATGTCTGGATGAACGGTCGTTGATTCCTGTGAAATTCTGCCATCAGCTTGTTTATGTCTGTGTCTAGTGCAAGTGCTGCCGGCTGCAATGCCATTGTACCATTTTACTTTTTGGCCACGATGGCACCTACAGTCGATCTGTCTGCTATTGTGACATTAAAAAAAACAATTGATCACAACACATACTTTGTTTTGTTTTTCTTCCATGGGGGTAGGGGGAAGAAGTTTGCTAATGAAATGTTTCATCACATGTAAGAAAAAATCTTTTTCTTTTAATGACAAAACATGCAAATCAGTTAAAAATAAAAGTTGCTAATGTCAGAACAGATGCAATGATTTATTTCTAACAATCTGTAAATGGTGAGAGTTGATTGACGCACGATCACACCAAAAGAAAAGTGGAGGGAGTTTAATTGCAGGACCTTTGTTCTTTTTCCTTCCACAAACATCAACAGGAATCTGAGCTTCAAGAATGCTGTGAAAATGAATCCATGATGTAAAAGCAGGAAAACATAACCCTTCCCTTCCAGATTGTAGACAGGGTTAAAAGTAGGTTACCTTGGCCACTTAAGTCATTTGGTGTGAAGGCCAAGCAGTCAAACAGATACAACCAAAATACTCAAGAAACGTGAACTGCAGTGATTTTGTATCTCTTCCCTAAATCGTACAATCAGGACAAAAACAAACAAGTAAATATGGTCACAGTGCATCTAAATTGGAGGCAGAAAATAAATGCTGCTGTATTATGTAAGTCACAGAAAAGAAAATATTGTTTTAAATATTCAAGTTTTTTTTTGGGGGGGGTAGTGTTGGGCTGAATGCACACATGATGAAAAGCCATAGAGTATTTATTGTCTCGTCAAGAGTTGAACTTTTTTTTTTTTTTTTTTGAAAATTGAGATTATTTGTCAAACTTCAAACTTATCCACAAGTCGTCATGGCTGTAGATAGCAACTGAAAATGGTGCTGAATGTGCAAGAGGCAAGCTGTGGTTTTCATCCAGCAAAATCAGTTTGGTTGATTTACTTTATCATCCAGTTGTTGTGAGAGAGAGAGAGCGCTGATATCTTTTTTTTTTTTCTTCTTCTTCTTCTTGTGTGTTCATCCGAAGAAAAAGATCCACAAAAGAATTTGAGGGGCCAAAAACAAAAGTGTAAGTTGATCAGTAAAGGAGAATACGTTTTTCCACTGCTTTACGACAAATTGGACATTCAGTCATCCGATCTCCACACATCTGACAGGTTCCATGGCCACAAAGGAAAATCATATTCTTCAAGCGATCCATGCACACAGGACAGGAAGTCTGAAACAAACAAACAAAAAATCAACATAATCCAATGCAAATTTTTAATCACACCTGAAATGATTAACATAAAAATAGAATGAAATAAAACATTCATTGCTTTCCTGATGAATTGTCTCCCTTTAATCTTACCTGATCTTTAATATCTTGCAATTGTTGTTGTAATTTCTGAATATCTCGAGACAAATCTCTGGAGCCGTTGTTCATGACACCACTTGGCTGAGGAGTCGGTGGAGCTGCAAATAGACTTACATGATCATTGCAAGCAGATAACATTTCATTCAATGATCTGTCGACACCAGCAGTTGTTCAAACAAAATTTAAAAAAAAAAATAGAAATAGCCAAACATTCCTTTCAAGAATGAAAATATGGGGTAAAAAAGATTTAGAGTCAAACTTACGATTGCCACCACAACAAACAACAAAAGGAACAGTTTTCTCAATCTGAGCTCTGCATTGGACACATTTCTTCATAAGAGCAGCACAACCTGAGTCAAAAGAAAAAAAAAAATCAATGGGAAAGTATCATTGAAAGATGATGTTATACAAATTTCCAACTTTTTTTCATTTTTTACAGATTCCCAATTGATATTTTTCCCTAACTAAAAAAGATTTGCCTATCAACAAGGAAAATCTTTGGAAGAAAATGATGAATCAGTGAAAAATAAACTTAATAAATTTACAATAAGTTGAAGACCAAGGATTTTGGTGCTTATGGCATAACAGTTGAAGGAAATGAGCATTGTGGTCCAAGGTCAAAACCCTGAAAGAGGCTGTTCACATATCTTTGGGACAATGGATGCATCCAACTATATTCTCCCTTAAGCTATGGATAAATAGTAGGGTAGACTGGGGTCTTTAATCTTAGTATGGTAACCAGTCATGGAGAAAGAAAAATGAGTCCAAACCTGTTAAATTCCCCTTAAAAATTGGCCTTGTGTCATGTCCGTTTGTGGTGGGGGTAAACACATACCAGAAGGGTTTCTGAATTTTTTTTTTTTTTGTTTAAATTAGAAATATAAAAAAAAATTTGGTATGTTGGTCAATGGATGTAAGAAATGACGTAAAGTTTTTTGATTTTGCACTTTCAGCTTTTTTTGCTATGATGACAATGCAATAGACAAGTGAAATTCTTTTTTGGGATAATGTATATACTTGTATATTAATCATTGAATAAATCCAGAATGACCTAACCATGAACATTTTGGATCCTTATAACGACTAAGATATAAACTTCAAATGCTCTATCCCACACTTCTATAGCAACAAAGTCTGCAATTAGCCTCACCATCACATGCACACATATGTCCACAGGGTTTGAAGAGGATTGAAGCTTTCTTATCAGAACACACAACACATTCTTCAATCTGCAAAAAAGAAAAGCAGAAGAAATTAGACATTTTTTCTATCAGAATATTTATCTACCCCCCCCCCCCCCAAAAAAAAATTAGTTTTAAGTTTTCAACAAACAGAACTTAATATTTTTTTGTTTATCTTTTCAAAATATTGACCAATGGAAGAAAGCATAACAACAACTTCCATGTCAGAGAGAGAGCAATACACTGACCTTGGTTCTTGACTGCACAGGTTCTTTACAGATGAGGCATTTTTTAACTCGTGGGGAGCAGAGAGAGCAAGTAGCAATGTGCGCACAGGGGCCAAACAGTGTGTCTCGCTTAAGGTCTGAGCACACCATGCATTCTTCTAGTGTTTCTTGATCATTTCGAATTGTTGCAGCATTGGGTGGACTTACTGGAGGACTGAAACCAACATCACTGCACAATCACAGAAATATTCACAGGAAAAAGAAAAAAAGAAAAAAAAGGCATACACAAAAGTTTTTAAAATAAAAGATATATTTGGACTTCAACAAATTATTGATTAAAAAGGTAATAAAAAGAAATAAAAATCAAATCAAAAGATTTTAGCATTTACAAAAAAAAACAATATGTCTAGTGATTAAATCAAAAACTAAAATTAACATTCTGTAAAAAAAAAAGTTAAATTTGAAAAAATTATTAAAACATCCAGAAAACAAATCTGAATTTTTGTTTTCAATCACAGAAAGATTTGTTTAATTCCAATTCGATTCTTTGGGAAATAAGCATCACCTGAAAATAGCAGAAGAATTGAAGGAGTTGTATAGTCCAAATTATGATTTTAAATACTAATTAAATGTATTAACTGTAAAAGATATTTTGTCTCTTTTTGTGAAATTGAGTGGAGGAAAAAAAAACCCTTAAAGATCTGAATTGGAACTTACCTGTTCCTTTCTTTATGACACTTAGTGAGAGCCTTGCACAAATTGGGGTCTGGACACAGGTCAAGAGGAGACTGACCTTTCTTGTTCTTGATATTAAGATCTGCTCCACTTGCTGCCAGGAAGCAGGCAATGGAAGCACTTGATTTCTTGTCTGCCCCAGGGGTGCCAAGTCCCATCAGAAGCTGTAAAACAGGCAATGACAACAGCAGCAACCAATAAACACAAAATGTCAACAATATGAAAATAATAGAATAGTTCACAGTATGGCACAATGTAAAATGATTGATAAGGTGCTAATTTGTTTTATGCCAATATTCCAAATAGGGGTGATCAGCCTTGAAAATCAACATTTGATTATGTGGCTTTTACCTGGGCTTGAACACTGACCACTTCCTTGAGAAAGGAAAATATACGACTATCTTAATGAGCAATCAAAGCCTTCATGGATGACCTCCAAATGGTCATCTCATGTTCAGACTTGTAGAATAAAGATAATGTCATTACCAAAAAAAATGTACATATTATCCAGTGAACAGAGAGAAGAAACTTCATAAGCCAGTTTGCCAAGAGATAGTTGTAATATTCATGTCATTGAGTTTTAGAAAGCTAACAGAGAAAATGAACTGAAGAATTATCTTAGAGAAAGTTTGTTTTTTTAAATTATAAAAATTGTCTGAAGTAGTGAAAAAAATTCTAAGAATTTTTGGACCTATCTATTCTGCTTTCAAGCCGAGACCCCAATAAGGAAAGAATATTTGAGCATCTTATAAATAAAGGTTTCATGAATATTTACTTAATCATCATTTAATTCTGATACAGCAAACATGAATATTTTGTGACTAAGAAGAAAACATTACCATCATTTTTATTAAAGGAGAGAATAGAGATTTATTCTGGAATAATAAATAGTCTCTACTTGTTTAGCAGCCGAGACTTTTTTTTCTTTTCAATCAAGGGGACACAAATCATTAAGGAATAAAGTGTCAGACGAGACTTGGCTTTTCTATTCAAACTACATTACTACATAAATGTTTGAAACCAAGAAATCAATTTCAAAAGCATCTGTAAGGAAGAAATTCTTGTTTTTTTTTAAATAGGATATTCCAAAATGAAAATAAGTTTATTGGGAAAAAGATAATAGAAAAACTTTAGAACCATAAAATGTTCAATGTTTGTTTCACTTAAAACCTGGAACTTTAAAAAAAAAACTGATTAAAAGTGTTCTTTATCTAAATTAATGTTGTAGATAATATGCTCCAAGATTCAGTTGCCCAGTCGGCTAGGGCTGTAGAATACACTGACTGCATCTCTGCAGAGGAGTAAGACCCCCACCCCCAATGAGTGGCCTGGATATGACACTAAACAATCTGATGGTGAGGTTCCGGGAATGCAGAGCATCCCTTTATTGCTATCACTCCCAAGTCCACTCTGACATGGAGTGGTAGCACCTGATAGGGTCCTAGCTATGGGTCAAATAGAACTAAACTGTATACTAATATTTCACAATTAAACTGTGTACTCATGCTAAAATGAATTGTTTGAAATAGAACTTTATTTGTATAAAAATGGATTTGGTATTAAATAACCTACAAAGTTTGATTTGCCATAAAACGCAAACCAACCAAATCCAAGATTCAGTTAGAATTTAGAAGTTAATCATTACAGGTCACCAACAAGAAAATAGTCAAGAGTTGGAAAAACTCCTAATTTGATCAGCATTTTTTATAGCATTAAGAAAAATCAGATTGATTAATCATTAAAAGAAGTTAATTTTATGCTCAAATTTCAAATCTGTTTTTCTTGACAGTCAAATCTTAAATCTTTTTCCTATGTAACATTTACAGATTCTTGTGGATTTTGACATTTTTGCCAGACAGTTGGAAATAATCCACTTAGCTCCCTCATCAGTTGTTGCCAATTACATAAGCAGAAATGATTTTGTTGTTTGATTTATGCATTCCATTTGGTCAAGAAAAATTGACACAACAAACAAAAAGCAATTTCATCAAACTTTAACTTATCAAACTAATTTGATTTCTTAAACATCAGTTTTGTGTATGAAAAAGATTTGTTTCCTTGTAAGAATCTAAAAGAAAATTGTTCAACAGGAGTGGAGGTGGGCTGGAGGTCTACCATGATTATTAATACCTTTGAATTGTAAGAATTCACTGATGTGTATTTTGTTTTGCAGAACAGTCAATAATAAAAAAGAATTGTGCAGTGACCAAAACAGAAAGATAATGTTTTCTTAGACAAAACAAAAACGCTTGCAGCTTTAATTTCAACATTTAAAGTTCCTCAAAATTGCTTTTAAAATAAAAAGTTCTGTTAAGAGAAATCTATTTCCTGTAAAGCCACATTATCCCATTAGCATATTTTTTTTATACCTCTATGTTTCCTTTTTACCGGTTCACAGTGAATAAAGAAACAAAAAAAAAAAAAACCCTTGTGGCTGAAATGGTTGTATATTTTTTTTACAGGTAATAAGATTTTGAATCAAAGTAAAAGCTAGCATTTTAAATACTGGCAGTCAAACTAGGTAGGGATTGGTCCTGTTCCCTTGGAAGGATGGCTCAACACAATTTTCATACTTCAATTTCCCTATCATTTGACTTTGTGCCAGACTAACCTAAAATTAACAAAAAAATTTTAAAAAGCCACTCCAAGAATCTTGCACGGTTAATTAATGAACATAATAAGAACTTAAAGGTAAAATGATTCAAATTATTATTTGTTTACTGTGTAATTATGATAAAAACATTATCTAAAACTAAGGTTAAAAAAAATTTGTCCACTGTTTTGCATGAAGGCGCCTTTGATGGTGTAATGGTTAGCAAGCTTGACAAGCAAACCTACATGAGTGAATTCGAGTCTCATTGGGTGCCCCTTTCATATGGCCTTGTGCCACATCTACGCAAAAGGCTTAGTAAATTACCACTGTTTTGCATGAAGTAAACTTTGGTCAAAAACAAATGCACTAATGATTTGTTGTCAAAGGCTTTTGCAGTTTTAAAAATTGAAATCAAACCTGACATTCGAAGAGAAATTAACAGATAATGGTTTTCATTTTCAGTTTTTGATTTAATTCTTTAAAATAAAATAACAAAAAGAGATGGGAGTGAAAGGGTTAGTGTATTCCTTCCCTGTGTAACATTACAAAGATGTTCAAATGTGACCCCACAAAACCAAAACCAGTTGGAAATGACATAAAATAGCACTGCAAACATAGAAAAACAGAAAAGCCAAATATCAAAGGCAAAAAAAAAAAAAAAAAAAAAAAAATCACAAAAATTTTGAAGCAACAAAACAAAACAAAAAAAAAAACATTCTCATTTTAAGAGGAAAGGGACAGATATTTATCTAAGAAAAAAAGTTATAGAACCTTTCATGTTTTTTAGGGAGATTTTTTTATGGCTGAATAGAATTGATAGTTGCCTTAACAAAAAGAAGACACCAATTTTAGTAAACATCTAAATATTTAGATATCTTTTCTTCCTTTAAAAAATCTCATCCTTACCTTGTCTTTGAGTCTTAAAATTTTCTAAAATTTATTCAGTCAAATATTCAGGTGTTGGAAAACTCAATTTCTCATCTTAATGACAATAAGAGAACAAAAATCGTGAGGCAGGGGATGGGATAGTGACAACTAACACAAGAGGAAGAAAGTATTAGAAGCCATATCATTTAAAAGAAACGTGGAGATCCAAGACAAACAGGAAACTCCAAGATTTTTAAATAAGTTTTCAATGTCATAGAAAAAAGGGAGGGAGGTAGGGATAGACAACTGAACATGGAAATCTTTTTTTCCCTGCACCAACTGACATGAAACACTCATGAAAATGATCTTCAGCCATGAATTCCTGAATAAATAAGATCTGAATTTTTATATCAGAATAAGAGATAAATTCAATTTATATCAGATTTTTATTTACAAGTTGAGATCTAAAGAAGAGTTAATTGTAGATGAGTTCCAGCAAAGTTTAACTTAAACTCTACAATATGAGAGAGAGAGAGACTCTTTGGTTCAGAGTGACCAGGGATTGTGCACAGGACAAGGAAATTCTAATCATTGAGGCATTTCCTAACTTTTGAAGCTAATAATTAATAAATACCAGACAAAGTTTAGATTGAAATTAAATGAAGTTCTGGAATTGAGGTGTATATGTGGAGAGTGCAGGGAATAGAGAAAAAAAAACAAGAGAGAAATTATTCAAATGGAAATCTGAAGCCAAAACTTTTGGTCACAGTGGAAAATCTCAAAAAAAGCTGAGGAAATATCCCAGTTTTTCCATATAAAAGTTTTCCCAATTGACAGAGCTACAATAATAAAAGTTTTCCCAATTGACAGAGCTACAATAATAAAAGTTTTCCCAACCTCTCCCCTTCAATGATTTTGAAGAAAGAAAAAAAAAAGGCTTTGTAAATTTACTACAAGTTTCACCTCTTTTTCTTCTGTACCTTTTTTTTTTTTTGCTCATTTTAAATATTGTACAAACTAATCATACACTTTTTGAAGCTACAGACGAAGGAAAATTTGATTAAAAATCTTTTGTTTTACAGAGAAGAGATGAGTAGAAGAAAAACAGGTTGAAGACTACTCTGCATAGAAGGACATAGAAAGAGGGACACAACCAATCAGGAAAACAGAATTAGCTTGTTTCCATGGAAACATTAAATGCCAGAAGATGAAGAAGAAACAAATTTACTGCTTTGCTTCCTGTAGTCTTAGTAGTAATAGGATAAAGCATGGGAAAAGGAAGTATGGTGGCAGCAGCAGCAGCAGCAACAAGAAAGGGGAAAGGAAAGGGGAGCAGCAGCAGCAGCAACAACAACAACAAAAACAACAACTGCTGGTAGAAGTGAGTGCACAAAAGTCTCCCTTACACTAGTTCTTTTCCATACTGCACTTTGGTGGGAGTTTGCATCAGCTTCTGAGGTGTGGCCACTGGAATTTCTCCCCCCAAACGACTCCAGAGCCTAAAATATAAGAAATGGTGCTCATTTTTTTTTTTTTTTTAAACCTTATGAATAAATAGTTTTCAAATGACAAAACAACAAACTCTTTGGAGTTTTTAACAAGGATACTTTGTGACATAACTGGCACTTGAAAAGTGGGATTATTTTTTCTTTTGGTTTTGGGTCATTTTTTTTCTTTGTTTAATAATTTTAAGTGAATCAGATTTTAAAATTAGAGGAAAAAAGATCATTTGAAGTAAAATAAGAAATCAGATTTTTGATAAAACAAAAATTCAAACATTATATATTTAAAAAAAAACGAAATTGTGTACAAGAGAGGAGTTTAAGAAAGATAACATTCAAATTGATAAAAAATGAGAAACACACACATTGTCAAAAGAAATTAGCAAAGTGTGAAGGAATGACAAGAGAGAAAAGGTTTAGACTGAAGATTGTCAAACCCTTTAGATCAAAAAGGGTAACAGGATGAACTAATGAGTCTCTTTTCTGTGAATGAGGGGATACCAGAAAAAAAAGGGGGAAAACTCATAACTAACAAGGATCACTTCCTTTTCTAAAATGCTTTTATCTGCATTTATTAGTCAAAAATAAAAAGAGACAAAAGTGATTAGAAATTATTTCACCTAAGCTGCCCATCTCAATCATTTGAAACTTGCAACAAATGATGTACATTTAATACAGTAAAATAAAAAAAAAATAAAAAATAGTCTAAGTTTGTCTAAAAGGACAGCAGATAAGGCTATTGAGGATCATTTTTTATTTTTAATCTCAAGGAAAATGAAATCAAAATTATTTACATATTATTTCCTTCTTTACCAATAAACACACGAAAAAGAGCAAAATATTTTTTTGGAGAAAAAGATGAGAAACCAAAAGAATAAAATGAAACTGCAAAGCAACAGAAGCCAAAAATGAACAGAAAAAATTAGGGTTTTTTTTCTCTATGAACAAAAACAAAAATTTATGTGTAATACAAGAGATTTGATAAACTAATGTTGATGGCTAAGATTCTCATTTGTAAGAAACTATTTTTGTTGATACATTCTCAAGACAATGTCGTGCTGAATCTATTAAAGATTTCACAAGTCATAATTCCATATCTAGACAGTTATCTTCAACTTTGTTGTTTTTAACAACGTTTTCGTTGATAGATTCTTGGGTCATCTTTATATGTTGTAATGATATGTAACATTCTGTTGTAATGGCTGAAAATATGTCCATCAAAACAACAAATATGAAATAAATAATATGTAGAATAACAAAAAGACTTCATCCAAGACATTTTCAGCAAACAAAATTCAATAATAAGTTTCTTTAACTTATTTGATGCCCTCAATGTCTATTGACAAGAAACTAAGAAGATAGAGAAACAAACAAAACATGGCGGCTGCTGCTGCTGCTGCTGGGACATTTTGTTAGTTACAGTTGGAACTAAGCCAACTGGAATTTCATAATTTTATGATTTGACTTAAAAGATCATAGGTATAAAGAAACCCAGTAAAAAATCCAACTCCCTAAAGTTCTCTGAAACTAGTTTATTAACTACAGTTAGTGAGGCACCCATGACCTTAAAAATAGTTGACATACATATTTCTTCTTTTTTGAATATTTTTTTTAGTATTCAAACCCTCTCTTCATAGAGAGGGCTTGAATTTTAAAATAAAATTTTTAAAATATCTAAAATTTCAGGTCAGGACTTAAATAAAGGTTGAATGAAAGAAAAACTTTTGTGCAAGGGAAGACATTAATCTGGTATGAAGCCTTCTTCTGTATCCCCAAATGGCTGTGGCTACCAATATACATGGCAGTGGTTATTTGCAGAAAAGCAAAAGACCCCTTCTCACCTTGCCAACATCTTGCATATCTTGTAACTGTCGCAATTGAGACAGAGTGTGATGTCGCAGTGCTTCATGCAGAGGGGTGTCTCCATCCTTGTCAGGGATGTTCAGGTTGCATTTCTCGCGAACAAGAAGCTAAAAAAAATAAATAGAAGCAAAAAGTAAAAAATAATTCATGTCTACAAAATAAATCTAAAAAAATAAAAAAAATTCGAGTGTCAAGACTTGTAAGTGATTTCCAACTGAAAACATTTCATGAAAATAATTCCCCAAAGTGCATAACCTTCACTGATTAAGGAAAATCTAGTAACATTTTTTTGTTTTTGTATAATGTTAAAAAAAGTATCAGATAAAAATGAAAGATGAAACCACTGATGATGATAATATTTCAAACACTCATTAAACAAAGTTTTTTTTGCTTTTTAATCTGAGAATCAAAAGAAATATGTTTTTCTTTCCCCACCTGAAAAAACAAGTGTTTTAACAGACAATCAAAATTTGCAGATTCAACTTTCAAGTATATAAGACACAGGTTTATCGACAAAATAACCTGTGATTTTTTTGTTGTTGGTCAGAGAGGAAATAGGTGACATGGAATTGTTACAAACCCATTGAAAGGACATGAAAGAAAGGAATTTAAGAAACTTCTTAGTTCAAACAACAAATACATTGACTAGCATGAAAGAGGATTAAAGTTGCTTTTGCCCTTCAAGTCCCCCCACAAAAAAAACAAAACAAAAAAAAACAAAGAAAGTTTGGTTATGCTTTATGGCATATAAACCTTTGTAGGTTATCCAATGCCAAATCCTGTTTATACGTTACATATGATTTGTAAGCAAACTGTTTGTAGGTAAAATTATTTCAAAATGAGCGACAGCTCATTTGTTTGCACACAGTTAAATGGTTAAATATTTTGATTAGACCCATAGATGGAATGATAACAGGTACTACCATTCAAGGAGTGGTCCCACATTCCTCAAAACTCCAAAGACTGGAGCCTCACCATCAGATGGTTTAACATTATATCCAGGACATAAAGGAAAAAGGTCAAGGGAGTGAAACTAACCAACCTGTTCATCATGTTGATCTTCCCTCCACCCCAGAGGATTACTTACTCGAACAATCTGGGTATGTTGTCTTTCTACTGCCAAATGTAATGCTGTTTGTAAATTCACATTTTGAATATCCATGTTTGCTTTGCCCTAAAAAGAAAAACAAAGAAATAAAATAATCAGAATATGGAGAGAGAAAGAGAAAGAGACAATCAAACCAAGCAGGAAAGCATACACCTTAAACGTAGGCTGTATACAGGAAAATTGAGGGTTGTACTAATTTCATGCCTTAAAAGTAATCTGTCTTTTATAATGCAGAAATCATTTTTTATAACAAATTCTAACCCTTTAAAAATACATTTTTTAAAATAAAATTAAAAATTAAAAAGAAGAGTGAGCATCACCTAATAATTTAATATCAAATTCAAAACAATATATTCAATCCTCAAACAAATCAGTTTCATTACTACTGGATGATTTGTTCTACTTTCTAAAAAGTTCAAAAGATCAATTAAAAAACATTACCCTCTTTCCAGACTCAAGATTTTGAATAAGTTAATAAAAAAACAAAGACAAAATTGAAAAAAAAAAAGCAAATTTCTGAAAGAAATATTTTCAAAATGAACTGTATTTCTGCTACAATCACAAAAGACAAATAGATTTTATCTTAAATGAAATTAAAAAAATTTTTTTTTAAATATTGGACAAGAAAAAATAAACACTGTAAAAACTACCTTATTTTTTTTACTATTATTATTGCCACAAATTTAAATGAAACTTCAATGGCTTAGACACACATACCTTGTGTCAAATGTTGTCAAAGTTCTCTTAGTTGTAGCAAAAAGTCATTAGCAATGGATTAAACACAAATTGGGATATCAAATTAAGGGGAAAAAAAGTCTAAGAAATTTCCTACTTTTTGGTATTTCTGAGAATTTTCTATTTAGAAAATTATGACAACAATAATCAAAGAAAATAATCACTTCCTATGTATGTCTAAGCCATTTAAAGTTTTATTCAATTTTCTAGCAGCAGCAGCAGCAGCAATAATGATAATAATAATAATAATATTAAAAAAAAAAGGTTCAGTATTTTCTTGTTCAATTTTCTTGATAAAAATTGAATTCTCCAATTTTCAGTTTCCTTATATTATTCTTATTTTTTTTATTTCATAAATTGTTCAAGTAAATAAGACTATTCTTTTGAACACTTAAAACAGTTTTTGAATACACCTAGATCTAAATATTTTTAAAATTTTAGGAAAATAAATGAAAAAGTCATTTTGGTTCCTTATAAAATAGGTCAATAAACGAGTAAATTTGAAGGAAAAATGACCAGAAGAAAGAAAGAGAGCAATGAATAAACCTTAGTGAATCAAGAAGAGGAAAAGGATAATCATATAGGTTATCCCAAAAGTCACTTTGGAATTTTAAATGACCAGAGAGAGAGAGAGAGAGAGAGAGAGAGAGAGAGAGAGAGAGAGAGAGCAAGCAATGAATAAACCTTAATGGATCAAGAAGAGGAAAAGGATAATCATATAGGTTATCCCAAAAGTCACCTTGGAATTTTAAATGACCAGAGAGAGAGAGAGAGAGAGCAAGCAATGAATAAACCTTAATGGATCAAGAAGAGGAAAAGGATAATCATATAGGTTATCCCAAAAGTCACCTTGGAATTTTAAATGACCAGAGAGAGAGAGAGAGAGAGAGAGCAAGCAATGAATAAACCTTAATGGATCAAGAAGAGGAAAAGGATAATCATATAGGTTATCCCAAAAGTCACCTTGGAATTTTAAATGACCAGAGAGAGAGAGAGAGCAAGCAATGAATAAACCTTAATGGATCAAGAAGAGGAAAAGGATAATCATATAGGTTATCCCAAAAGTCACCTTGGAATTTTAAATGACCAGAGAGAGAGAGAGAGAGAGAGAGAGAGAGAGAGAGCAAGCAATGAATAAACCTTAATGGATCAAGAAGAGGAAAAGGATAATCATATAGGTTATCCCAAAAGTCACCTTGGAATTTTAAATGACCAGAGAGAGAGAGAGCAAGCAATGAATAAACCTTAATGGATCAAGAAGAGGAAAAGGATAATCATATAGGTTATCCCAAAAGTCACTTTGGAATTTTAAATGACCAGAGAGAGAGAGAGAGAGAGAGAGAGAGAGAGAGAGCAAGCAATGAATAAACCTTAATGGATCAAGAAGAGGAAAAGGATAATCATATAGGTTATCCCAAAAGTCACCTTGGAATTTTAAATGACCAGAGAGAGAGAGCAAGCAATGAATAAACCTTAATGGATCAAGAAGAGGAAAAGGATAATCATATAGGTTATCCCAAAAGTCACCTTGGAATTTTAAATGACCAGAGAGAGAGAGAGAGAGAGCAAGCAATGAATAAACCTTAATGGATCAAGAAGAGGAAAAGGATAATCATATAGGTTATCCCAAAAGTCACCTTGGAATTTTAAATGACCAGAGAGAGAGAGAGAGAGCAAGCAATGAATAAACCTTAATGGATCAAGAAGAGGAAAAGGATAATCATATAGGTTATCCCAAAAGTCACCTTGGAATTTTAAATGACCAGAGAGAGAGAGAGAGAGCAAGCAATGAATAAACCTTAATGGATCAAGAAGAGGAAAAGGATAATCATATAGGTTATCCCAAAAGTCACCTTGGAATTTTAAATGACCAGAGAGAGAGAGAGAGAGAGAGCAAGCAATGAATAAACCTTAATGGATCAAGAAGAGGAAAAGGATAATCATATAGGTTATCCCAAAAGTCACCTTGGAATTTTAAATGACCAGAGAGAGAGAGCAAGCAATGAATAAACCTTAATGGATCAAGAAGAGGAAAAGGATAATCATATAGGTTATCCCAAAAGTCACCTTGGAATTTTAAATGACCAGAGAGAGAGAGAGAGAGAGAGAGAGAGAGAGAGAGAGCAAGCAATGAATAAACCTTAATGGATCAAGAAGAGGAAAAGGATAATCATATAGGTTATCCCAAAAGTCACCTTGGAATTTTAAATGACCAGGAGGAGAGAGAGAGAGAGAGAGAGAGAGAGAGAGAGAGCAATGAATAAACCTTAGTGGATCAAGAAGAGGAAAAGGATAATCATATAGGTTATCCCAAAAGTCACTTAGGAATTTTAAATGACCAGGAGAAGAGAGAGAGAGAGAGAGAGAGAGCAAGCAATGAATAAACCTTAATGGATCAAGAAGAGGAAAAGGATAATCATATAGGTTATCCCAAAAGTCACTTAGGAATTTTAAGAATAGAATAAAAGTTTGATTTTTTTTTAATGAATCTTTTATAGAATATGAAGTAAACTGCAACATTTTTCATAATTGAAAATCATTATTTAATATTTTCACTTTCAGTTTCATCAAATTCTAAGTGCAACAATTAAAAAAATTGGTAAAACTAAAAGTTACATTGAAAATAATAAAGATAGAATGAGAATAGTGCTAAGAACTGCTTTACGCACTTCCAGTTAAGGTTTTTTTTTTTTTTAATATCTAGTAAGGTAAGTCATCATTAATAAAATTAGACATTCTTAGAAACACTTTATGGAAAAAAATCTAGACATAATAATTTGGAAATATTTTGAGAATTAAGAGAGATATAATAAATGCATTACTTATTAACCCAACCCTTGAAAATCATTCTTCTTATTTGGAGAGAATAAATATTTTTAAACAAATATCATCTACTATTTTACAAAAAAATTTATCAAAGAGAAAAAGAACTTTTGCATCACTGATTGAAAACATCCTTTTCTTGATTTACAAACTGTGAAGGAATAATTATTAAGACAACAAAGTTGTGTGTGCGTGTGTATTAGTAAATAGTAGAAAAAGACCAAATATCAACTAATCAGATATATGAGAGTTGATATTGATGGAAAGAAAGGAAACAAAGTTTTACAAACATCATAATTTGAATAAGTGTGAATAGAATTTTTCAAACTAAAAAAAAAAGAATGTACAAAAAGAAAAAAATTCCCACCTTATAGATGTTTGAAAGTAGTTCTTAATATAATTCATTAAACCAAAAATTCAATTTTCATGATTGTTTATTTAAGACAATGTTAAAAGCTATTTCACAAAATAAACAGCATCTCACAATACTGCATCATCTGATAATATTAATTAGAATATTCTGTTCATTTACACTCACTGTATATTTCTTGCACACGTTTTCTACGCAGGTATATATATATATATATATATATATATATATATATATATATATATATATATATATGCCGATGCATGTATAATTCTGGTTCAACACTTCCTTTAATGGTTGGAAATAAAAGGAAGAAAGAAGCTGCTGCCTTAATAGAAATGAAATGCTTTATTTAGTAAGTCACCTGGTTTCAAAGACAAAGTTAGTATGAGGGGAGAGTTTAAATAATTTTTGTTGGGTGGGGGAAATGGTCAAAATAACATCTGGAAGAAAGTAGACCTTAGAAAAAAAATCTACCCAAGACAGGTATGTAAGCAACTCCAAAACACCCCCCTACCCTGTTCTCTTGCTGCCCATTTAAGGTTAAGGATGTTCTTCTTTATGCTGACTGAGACAAGGGGTTGGAGTAGAGAGTAGTTCAGAAAGAGAAAGAGTAGCATCCCTATCACCTAGTGACCTCTATTCCTATTTCAAGCTGCCATACCTTTTCATCATAAAAGGGTGGTACATGTGGGTAATTCAAAGCCAGAAAAAAAATTACAGAGGAAGGGAGGTGAGAGGGGTATTGTGGAACTCCTCCCCTTCCCCCATCATAATGTCTCTGCTCTTTGCCAGTATCTCTTCCTTCTTACAGAGTGATTTTCCTTTGCTCTGCAAGGCAGCTTGTAATTAAGAAAGATAACTATTTTGGGAGAAATACTACTCTCCCACCCCAACCTGTCTCCATTATCACTCCCCCATTATTAGGTCACATTTATTAACATACATAAATGGGGAAGAAAAAACTTTTTCTGACTGAATGAAGCAAATGATAGGGAAGAGAAAGAGAAGTGAAAAATTACTAATAAATCTACACAGGAAATAAACAGCAATGTGTGTATAATATATAAATTTCACTTAATAACTTAATAATGAACAACAGAGAGATAAGTAGGGGGTTCATGTGGTAGATAGTTTTATCTATTTCCTATCAGCACCATTTGTAAGTACTTGCGCAAGTACAATCCAAGGTTTATGATTAATAATAATGGATCTAACCAGAGAACAAAAAAGTTTAATTTAGAAGACTTTATTATGTTAACTTTCTCTCCCTACCACACGACTGTGCCAGACTAAGGCATTTTTAGTGTATATATATATATATATATATATATATATATATATATATATATATATATTTATATATATATAGTTAGAAAAACAGATATAAATATGAATATAAAATTATAAAGTTTTAACTAAGTTTAGACTATTATTATTATTAATAATTATAATAATAATAATAATAATGGGCCTTGCCAGAGAACTTAAAAAGTTATGGAATATGAAAGTAACTGAGATAGCAATTGTAATTGGGGCACTTAGAATAGTCCCTCAAGGCTTGGTAAAGAGACTGAAAGAGTAGGAAATTGGAGAAGTCAAGACTGTCCAAACTGCAGCAAACTGGAGACTTGCTGTTGCTCAGACTCCGGTGAAAGAACATCAGCTAATACTGGTGAGAAAAACTCTCACAGAATGATAATAAAACAATCTATTACCACTTAATATTTGGTAGGGTATCAATTAGCATCAATTACGGCCTAACAGCATTTGATCATGCTTTTAACAAGAGATTGACAAAGACTATGATGAATGATTACAATATGACAAAGTAACAGTCCACAATGATTGTATGTCACAATTTGACTTTTTCAAACTCAGACAACTGATTACTGGCAAAGGACGAATCACAAATCACGGAAAAGAAAATTCTAAGAAATTTTTCTTGTTTTTTTTCATACTTCTGAGATTTTTCTTTTTAGAAAATTATGACTTTTCACTACAACTAAGGGAACTTTGACAAAAATAATCAAGGAAAATAATCACTTCCTATGTGTGTTTAAACCAATTTTGGTTCAGTTTTTCATTTCTTTTTATCTTATCCCCCCCCCACCAATACTATACATACGTTAGAAATAAAATGATAGAACCGATTTAGAATATATTTCCTTCTTGGACAATAAATTATTTAAAAAAATTAAAAACCCTTTTATAGAATTTGGGATGCAAAACTATTCAAGGAATAACATTGGATTCTGAAACAAGAATTTTAAGCACAACAAAAAATGCACACAAAACTAAAATAAAATTAAAAAATTTTTTCCTTCTATTTTCAGTACAGTTGTATAAGCTTCCATGATATTCTACAGAAACCTCTCCTATGTATAGAAGAAGAGAATGAGAGGGGGGCATTTTTGTTAACATTAGTGCACCACTGGCACTTTATTTTGTGTGTGTGTGGATGAATTGAGAGGGACAGGGTTTGTGTTTCTACATATCTTGAGGATATTTTTATTCAAAAATTGAATGAAATCAATCTCCACTAAAAACTCTCAAGTGAAAAATTCTTCCTTTACAGGTTACTAACTCGAGAGTATAATTATCTTTGTTTCATTTCATAGGAGACGGCAATCAGATGTCAGAGTTATTAACAGTTTCAATAATTTTTACTTCTTATAGTTAAAAAAAAAATTATATTAGTAAATCAAAAGTTTTTCATTGCAATTAACTAAAATGAAATGAAAACCTGTTCACTCAAAATATAAAAAAAAATAAAAAAGATAAAAGAACCCTGTCAAAAATTTTGTTGGTACCTAAAATTCTTTATTCTTCCTAACCTGGAAATCCAAGATTGTTATTAATGAAATAGAGATAATTCTGGAATTTATTCTTAAGAATATTTTTCATGGTAGCTTTTAAATGATCTTCTGTAGAAAGTCAAAGTTAAGGATATGGCACAAGATAGTTTCACAAATTTCTTTGAAAGTTACAAAATAATAAGAACCTGTTAATATGTAAAGATTAATGGTTGGTTGGTTGGTTGTTTGGGTTTGATGGCATATCAACCTTTGTAGGTTATTTAATGCCAAATTCATTTTTAAACAAATAATCAGTTCTATTTCAAACAATTCAGTTTAGCATTAGTACACAGTTTAATTGTTAAAAACATTTCTATTTCAAGCTATTCAGTTTATTCAAATAGTTCTAATTCAGGTAAGTATAAGTACAGATTTTGTTTACACGCATTCCCCAAAGCTCCAGCATCACAGATTGTTTAAAGTCATATACAGGACACTCATGGGGGGGGGTCTTAGCCCTCTGCAGAGGTGCAGTCAGTGTATTCTACAGCCCCAGCTGACTGGCCAATAAACAGAGTTAATGTCAAAACAGTTCTATTTGGAGCAATTCAGTTTAGCATAAGTACACAGTGTAAATGTCAAAACAGTTCTATTCTAAACAATTCAGTTTAGCGTAAATACACGGTTCAAATGCAAATAAACAGTCAAGTCAAACCATGGTTTAGTTCTATTTAACCCATAGATAGGAGCCTACCACTCCGGGGCCAGAGTGAACCTGGGAGCGATGGCAATGAAGGGGTACTCCGCATTCCCCAAAGCTCCAGCATTACTGAAACCTCACCATCAGATTGTTTAGTATCATATCCAGGACACTCATGGGGGGGGGTACCCCCTCTGCAGAGAAAGCAGTCGGTGTATTCTACAGCCGACTAGGCAAATTGGTGCTGTGCTTTTACATAAAGGCAAATTAGGGAGCATAAAAACCATTGCACATGCAAGTAGAGAATGAATTACAACTGAAAAAAATTACAGTCAGATTAAAAAAAGAAGGTCTGTCAATGATATGTGGAATTAAGAAATTCCACAAATTTATTCATGGTCAACAATTTTTTATTACAGACAAATCATCATTGGTTTATCTCAATTTTGGGGTCTAAAACAGGAATACTTACCCATACAGCAAATAGATTGCAATATTGGGGTACTATTTTGCTAAAGTACAATTTTTCAAATAGAATATATATAGCATTAAAAAAGTAGGGCCATGCCTGATGGTCTTTCAGGCTAAATACCCCCCCAAAAATACCATATGAACCATTAGAAGATATGGTGATTGTGGCACTTGGAAGGCAGAAAATGAAATAAAAAACATATTGGTTAACGGAATATGGGAAATTCTTGGTGACAGTGGAAGAAATAAAAGTAAACTCAGAAACAGACAACTTTATAAAGAAAATGAAAAATCAAATGAGATTCAAAGAGAAGAA